>JAENPR010000938.1:0-253728 GCA_018135685.1 Themeda triandra
ATTATAAGGTTTTCAAAAATCAATAAAATAATTTACAACTCACTATCTTAGTCATAGGTTTGTGCCAACAATAAATTGATCGTTATGACATGATGAATGTCGTTACAATATACCATTTCACACCATTTTGACATTTGTTATGACATTTATTAATTAATGTCACTAAGTTGAGCTGGCTCCAAAACAAATGTCATAAACTAGTCGATTTAGTGACATTTTAATCATATGTCATGGCATAAATGTCATAAGATGACATATTTCTTGTAGTGAATAGGGAAGAACTTCAGTAATGTCTCCAGCTAAATAAAAATAAGGAAAAAGGGGGTAAGGTCCAGCTTTTCTGTTGGCACAACTCACATTTAATCAATGACAAAGTTTAGCTTATTGAGTTACTTGCACCAACCAATTCAACCCTTAAACTGACAGGGAGAGGTGATCTCAATTCACTTATATTCCAACACCCCCCACCATATTCCAACACCCCCCTTCATGTTGAGGCTTCAGTGAGAGACCTCAGCAACGGACATGCCTCAAACGTGAAATAGGACCGAGCAACAATTTTTGTTTAATTGTGCTAACCAGGATTCAAACTTGACCTTTGACTTTGATACCATATTGAGTTCATGCTTGGCCAACCAATTCAACCCAAAAGCTTAAGTTGATGGGGAGATGTAGGTAATTCGCTTTTATTCCAACATATATAGCTATCATCAACATAACATAAGGGCTCAAAAGTTCAATAATCATGTGTAGGTCTCCTAGCTTTAAGCTCAAAGTGCGGGGTGTCTGCCCACCGCGGGTGAGTTTTTAGTTTCCTCAGCGATATTGCTGTATTGTATATATACTTTTATACAAAAAATTTCAGTTTTTTTTGTTGCATTTTAACGTAACCTGCATTGGGTTCCGAAAATAAAAAGACCATTAAGCAAAATCATAAATCTGACAAAATTTGATCTGTGTGAGGAAATTAACAATTCACAATTGTTTCTGTGAAGACAAAAAAAAAGATAATATGTCAGGCTACAAAGACAAATAACAATTCACAAAATTAAGAATTTACTTGTATACTCATCCAAACTAGCTGATTGTACAAGCGTGTTGGCTGAAACCATCAGAAAATATAGAAGCGGAAAACCAAACTAGGTACGTTACTCTATGGAATTATTTGGGATGTTCGTGTTCATATCCATGCATTCATCCAGGCAACCCATCAATAAGCAAAAGAACACAGACACAGCCGTAACGAGAGTACCCAAAGGACATATAGTGAAAATTAATTCTTCTGTGCTGTGGGTGGTTATGTATATTCTCATCCAATCGACCAGACAGACCCATAGTAAGACGATCAGTCCCTGTAAATTAAACCAAGAAGAAAAAGGTATGGTAAGAAATTATCTTTTATTATGACAACTAACCAATATGCATGAGTTATAGTGGAATAAAGCAAAACATGAGTTATATGAATTGCGTTGCCCATATATCTATTGCCAATGAATTGCGATGCCCATATATAAAGTTGTTTCAAACCGGTTGTATATATGTGGGGGATGTGTCATGCAATGACACTACACCACAGCCCAAAATTAGCGTCAGTTGGGGGGACGCTAAAAATGTCAATTTAAGCCTATATTTAGGCTGTGGTGTAGTGCGACGACGTAGTACTACGTACCCGTAAGATGCACTTGATAGCCTTATCGGCGGCAGTCTGAATCTCCTCGTCCATGGCTAACCGCGCGTCGGCCACCGTCGCCGGCGGTTGATTCTCCTCTCGATGTCGGTGTCCCTGCTGTCCCTTTTCGAGGTCCACCACCAAGTCCTCCGTGCCGCCCCTCGGGACGACCTCACCTACTCTTGCTCTGCGGCCGCCGCAAGGGCAGACGCACGAGCCGTGCTGTATTAGCGGCTTGGATGATTCTTCCATCGATCGGTCTAAGGCGTTGGCGACCACACGATTATATTGGCAGTAAATATAGTTTTATATATGCGGTAAACGCACGCTCGCACGTAATTTATATCCGAGCCTAGTGCGACTCGGGTTCCCGTTGTAAAATAGATCTACTTGTTCGACTCAAGAAAGAATCAGGAACCGTGAGCTTAATTCAATCGATCTATTATTCCCTTGTCCATCGCCACCGCCGCTGCCGTCGCTCTCTCTCCGGCCGGATCTCCGTCGACGTATCGCGGGTCATCGATCGACCGATCGACGATGCCTTGCGAAGCATGTTGCTGCTGCGACCGCAACGAACCGATCCCGAGGAAGACGGAGGAGACGGAGGAGGAGGAGGAGCTGCGCGCGTTACTTGACGACGTCAGAGGACGGTACATGGAGCTTGCCGCGGAGAGGGACCCTGTACGAGACATACTGATAGCCACCAGCCTTAGGCTTTCCAAGTTCATCCTCCGGGTATGTATGTACGTAAATTCAGGTTCAGGTTTTGTGAGTGATGATAAGCTTGGCTACACAATCAAATCCTTAGAAACCGTGCACTAACAGTGGGTAGAGACGTAGAGTTGTAATCTCTTTGGGTACTAGTTCTTCTTTTTCCGAGAACAAGTTTAGTATGTTTTGTATTAAGAAGAAGTTAATTGAAAAAAAGCACATCACATTATAGTAGAAATTTTCTCCTAGTGATGGGGCTTAAACACAAACAAAAGGCATGCACCATTGGACGGTGGAACACACATTGATTTGACTGATTGTGTGACCGATTGAATAGAGAAGTGATGGTACTAGTTCCATGCCCGCTGTATTCTAGTGACTATTGCAATAAGCAATTTTCTTTCTTGATTTAGATATTTATATGTTAACTTTTTATCTTTAATTGTGTGGTCATTTTAGTTGTTTATTATGTGATGAAAATCAGGACTATATGTTTATGTTGTAGATTTATTGCTGTTTTTTTCCAGTCCCTATAATCGTTACTCCATCCATTGACCCTTGTTTTTTTGTTATATACTACCTAATCAAGTATACACTATATGTCTATGTCTGTATATGTAGAAAAGTTAAAATTACTTACAATTTAGAAGCGAAGAAAGTATGAGCGATTCAAACAAGATTCGATTTTTGTTTATATTTCGCTGCATCCTATTTATAAGCTATGTGTTTGTTTGCTTGAGTTAACATTATTGTTTACTCCCTCTAATTTCTTAAAAGATGTCATATTAGACAAGGATTGGATCAAACATTGGAAATATAAATTGTGAATAACTTTTAAATTGTTGGAAATTTATGAATAGTTTTTCTTGAAATATACTTACAAAAAAATACATATATCACTTTTCAATAAATATTATTTTATGAAACTAAGAAGTCAAAGTTATGCTTTGAAGACCATATCCAAATCAACATGTTTAGGAAACTGGAGGGAGTACGATTTTCTACAAGGAAAAGAGAAGTCAAATGTCTTTTTTTCTAAAAAAAGAGAAGTAAAATGTCTTTTAAAGTTTGAACCTTCAGTATGTATCTTGTACAACGTAAATTCAGGCCGTATTAAGCTCCACAAGGAAAGAAAGTAATCATGTTTTCTGTAACACCGCGGTGTATGTGCATGGAAGTCCTATACAGAATAGTTTTTTAATGAACCATTCTAATGTTCAGTTGCTTCATTCCCCAAAGCCTTTATTTATATGCTAGAAATCGCCTTCTAATCGTTTTGTTTCTTGCAGGGATTAATGATCTTACTATGGGTGCATCTGTATAACTCCATGCGAAGATATGCTATCAGCTACATTGGCGGAGATACAGGATTTAGTACATTTGTTGTGATAGTTGTCTCCGTACCTATGACCGAATTCTTTTGCGTTTTTGGCCAGATCACGAGTATACAACGGCGCAGATCATTCCCGCTGAGGAAATAGTTTTATGTTTGGGTCAAGGATGGAGTCATGATTTCCAATAATAAATCATACTTATTCTGAATTGTTACATACACTTTTAGCACGTCCAGTCTCTTATATACAATTATATATATAAATATATGCCCACGGATTGCAATGGGACCACGATTTTTTATGACCGAACCACAGTAATTGGAGACACACTGTGAGCTCCGAGCTCGAGTTCGTATTGGGATGCAGCCACACAACATCCAAAAAGTCTGACCACATTTGTATGATTGATATGTTAGAGGATTGCTACCTCACTTGTAACATCTATATTTCTTTCTGGACTGTTATTTTTGAATTCTTGACGTTAATGATATGTAGGCCCCATAATATTCCTTTGTAAAACCTCCACCACTAAGCTCACGAGCTTTGTCAAAGTTGTCTGTTGCCTTCACAAGCTCATTGATTGGTATGATCATCCTTTCTGAAATGTTGGCATTTTGGAACATCAACGGTTGGAACTTTCCATGATTTTGCTAGAAATACCTTTGTTCCATTGCCTTTCTCGTGTGATGTTCAATCTTATCGGGTACTAACATTATTCAAAGAACCAAAACCAGGAGGACCGGTCCACTAGCAGTCAAGGGACCAACTTGATTTTCTTTAGTGAACTTGGACACGATAGTGAATAAACTGATGTACGTACATGCAGACCTATCACAACCGCTTCATAACCCTCATCATAGCTGAATTTCGGCCTTGGCAGTAAGCTGTCAACAATGATGGCCCAAGCCCTCACCGTGGGCTTCGTCACCACCGTATTGGCTTATGATCCATGCGTGACAAAGTTATTATTTCAAACATCAGCATGACCCGCCTATGTGGGTATATATATACTAATATTGCCGCATTGAATTATGACCCGTCTACGTGGTAACGTGGATATGCACTAACATCGTCGTATTGGCTTATGATCCATTCATGATCAGGACATTATTTCCATTGTATTGAAGCACGAGTGTGGTGGACATCATCACCGTCGCTTTGATGTATTACCAATTTATTTTAGTGTCATTAACACCGTTGTCTTGTATTACAATCCGACAATGATTACACTAGTAGAGAACGGACTTTTGAACCTCGCAATTAGTCCCGGCCATTTTTTGGCCCGGGACAAAAGGTTCCTTCAGTCTCGGTTCGGTCTAAATGCCCCTGCAACGGCTTCTGGCCGGCCTGCTGCACCGCCAGGCGCAGGCTGGCGGTCAGTCCGGGACTTTTAGTCCCGGTGCGGTCAGTCCGGGACTTTTAGTCCCGGTTTGTGAGATTTATCCCGGTTGGTAATTCCAACCGGAACTATATCTCAGGCCTACAATCCCGGTTGGTAATTCCAACCGGGATAACAATGGCGGCTATAAATAGCCGAATTCTCTTTCCACCGACACCCACACTGCTATTTTGTTGCTCGGGCCGGGGGAGTTCTTCACCACCGTCGACTCTCTTTCTTGTTCTTCAAAAAGGTTAGTCATCTTCATCTTCTAATCTTTCAATAATAACTTTAGAATAGAGATATATGGTTTTGTAGTTTTGGATTAAGAATAGGCTATTTTTCAAATATATTGATGATATATATATTTGTTTCTCATGTACAGTGCATGGTATATTTATAACTTTGGTGGATTTAGTAGATTTTTACTTCATTTCTCTTAACTTATTTGTATATGTCATACATCAAGTTCTTGCTATTTTATATGAGTGTTTCTCTAAAATGTTTAGAAGTATTTTTTAGGTTTTTGCATAGGTATGATGGTTTGCGATGAACTACCTTCCGCTCCAATATGGATCTGTTGTTTCCTTGCATTTGTATCCATAAAAATATGCTATTTGTGGGATAAAGCCCTTCACATACAGATTGTGGTGTGCTTAGTTAGTGACGATGCTCACAACTGGTACTAGAAGAGTGTTTTTGAAGTTCTAAGCTACTCCAGACCTTGCAGTAGTTGAGCAAGCGGTTAATGCAATGAGATTTGTTGAGGGACTTCCCAATAGGTGGAATGATCCACAGTGGCGGGCACACTTTAGATCAACGGTATTCAATTGAATACCCAAAAAATTTGGCAAACATTTATGTATATAATATACATATGCTAGGTATTAGAAAAAGTAAATAAAAGAAGGTAAATCCGGTGCCTTGTCAAATCATTTGGCTCCAAAAGCTTCTCATATCTCTTTGTTTTTGCTCCATATATATTCTAGACTTGCATTAGTTCATGCTTGTTTAAAAATATTTCAGAGAAAATTATAGCTTTTGATAGACTGTTTAAATTTTTTAGTGTCCCTCATGATTTTGAATACCCAAGCTCAAAATCCTGGGCCCGCCACTGATGATCCATCCTATTTGGGAAAGTTGTTGCATGGGCTGCTGCGGACTTAGTCGTGCAGTAAGCCATGAACATTCTCGTTGCTCGCTCGTCTGCGCATCGTCTTGGAATAGACATAGTTTGTATCCTCCACCTCTAACATTCTTTGACACCTGTTTGACATTTTTTGGTGCTAGAAGAGTATTTTTGAGGTGGTTACTAATAAATGTGTTTGTACACTTTGATTAAGGTCTTTGTTACCTTATATGTAATTTTCTTTTAATGTGTTTGTACACTTTGATGATGGGCTATGTAATTTTTGTAATCGACAATGATATTGTCTTACCTTTATAAGGGATGTCTGGACGTTCTTCTCTCTCTCCGCCAGAAGTTATAGGGGACTTCGGCCACGTAATGTGTAGTCCGGAACTTTTCAATCCAAATGTGTTCAACAATCGTTTTCCCACTATAGTAAGCAACCCTATTTGTTTCAAGAAAATAATGTGTGTTAGATATCATTTCAAAAAAAATTTCTGATATATATTCATATGTGTGTTTCTTAAATGTATCGTAGGTAATTGACCCTATTGTTTGGATTAGGGAGATACTAATTAATCATTTTGATGTTGAAGCATTGGATGTTGTGACCTTTCATCCAGTTGATCAGCCATTAAGATGGCAATGTCGGATTGGATTCTCCATCCTACCACCTGTGGGTACAGATGTTGTACAAATCTTAGAGACGGGGCGCAGGGGGCATGATAAGGCTTTTGCAGAAAGAGATTGTATAAAGTCATGCTTAAACAAGCTTGCTAATATTGGGTACACGATACCTACACTGTCCTCTATAATAATGAAACCTGAAGATGAGGAATATTCATATGAGTTAGATTCGGGCAATGAGGACAGAGGGCATTTTGTCCGTAGGTATTGTGCAAGGAATGCTCAAAACAACCAAGATAATGTGGTAAAGTTGTTGTCAATCACATAATATCGACAAATTTGTTTAGTGTTATAAAATTTAGTTTTAACTACCTTTTTTTATGACACTGACGGGATGAGGACAATGACTTAACCTACGCGGGGTGTAGTTTTGAAGCAATTGTTAACTAGGCAATGGATACATTGGGCTACGATTGGAAATTTATTGATGAATGGCCAACACTCACTACCGAAGGATTCCGGGCAAAGCTGCATGTGACAATGAGGGGACAAGCCCCCGACTTCACCGGCATTAATAGTTGTTAGTACACCCTTTGTACTCGAAGTTGTGAATCAAGCGAAAGTGCATTACTTAATTTGTTGATCTACCTTAGTTTTGAGAGAGAAATATGCATCGAAGACATACACTCGTGGGATTTGGAAGTTCGACGAGACAATGAGTGGTACGGTAATTGATGTGATGAATATTGAGTTAACAAACTTGGAAATATTAGGTTTTTAATGACAATCTTTTTAGTATCCTTTTAGTGAGTATAAGAATTATTGGTTGCTCATATTTTGGTTTGGCAAAGATTGGCTAGCAACCAAGCAGGCCCTATAAGAATTAAATCATAACCCATAATTAAATAATACCTACACAGAAAATGTCTACAAACAGGCCATATGATATTTTCTATGCATAGCTCATATCATAGGAAAAATTTGGAACTTGAATCACTCGGTTTGGACAAGAAATGAGTGAGATATGGATTAAACAAGACTATAATGATTTTAGGAAAACAATTTATTAAATCGAGAAAAGAAGCGCGGCAAATCAAATGGTGGCTCGCAGGAAAATTTGGAGCGCGCCAAAATTTTCCTTTTAATCCCGGGTCGAGCTCCGAACCGGGATTAAATGTGAGCCTTTTATCCCGGTTGATAGCCCAAACCGGGATTGAAAGGCCTTTTATCCCGGTTGGAGGCCCAACCCGGGACTAAACCTAACCTTTTATAAAACCTATCTGCCTCCACCGCCCCTCCCCCGCCCGCCACTCGACTCACTTCGTACCACGCCACCACCCCCTCCGCCGCCGACACTCCGCTTCGACGTCCGACCCCGACGCCCGCCACATCCTCCTCCCCGGATGGACGCGCGCCTCCGCGCCCGACCCCGACGCGCGCCGGCAAGCCCCGACGCGCCTCCGCCTCCGACTCCCCGGCGCGCCTCCCAGGCCCTACGCGCCGCCGCCTACAACCACCCCGACGCCCCTCCGGCCCGGCCCCGACCCCGATGCCCGACCCCGATGCCTCCAACCATCCCGACGTGCCTCCTCCTCCCCGATGCGCCTCCCGGCCGACGCGCGCCGCCTCCAACCACCCCGACGCACCTCCGACCCGGCGCGCTGCCGCCTCCAACCACCCCGACGCCCGACCCCGGCCCCGACGCCTCCAACCACCCCGACGTGCCTCCCTCTCGCGCGCCTTGGACCCCGACGCGCCGCCGCCTCAACCACGCCGACGCCCCGACCCCAACCCCGACGCCCAACCACCCCGACGCGCCTCCCCGCACCCCCGCGCCTCCGGCCCCCGCCACGGGTCGGCGCCGCCACGGGCCACCCCGCCGCCAAGAGCGGTACGGTTTCTTGTAATGAAAAGTATGTTTTAGTATATAATGACACAATTGTTTTAGTATATTATCATGTTTTAGTATATAAGTTTAGTACAATATAATGTTTTAGTATATAAGTGTAGTACATTTTAATGAAAAATATGTTTTAGTATATAATGACACAATATGTTTTAGCCAAGAGCATTCTTGTTTGTAAAAATAACATTTTTAGTATTATATAATAAGTTTAACCAATTCTATATAAAAATAACATTTTTGGATCATTCTCATTGAATTAATTAGATAATTGTTGATACTTGTTAAACTATAGTTGTGTGGTTCTCTAATAGAACTTGTATGGTTCTCTAATAATACTATATAGTTGTGTTGGTACTTGTTTGTAACATAATTTTCTTTTGATGAACATGTTTGTTTAATTAGATAGATGACTGGACGTGCGCTCCCTGAACCAGAAGTCATAGGTTTTAGTGGCTACCTCGTATGTTGGGATTTCCCAAGTATAGAAACCATGCGTGGAATGAGTTCTGTACCTTGGAATCATCCAAACATTGTAAGAAAATTGACCCACTCATTTGGCTCAAATCACGCGTGGAATGTATTTATATATGATTTTGTAATATGCCACGGGTAATTGACCCACTCATTTGGCTCAAAGAGACACTATCATATTTTGGAGTTCTGAAGTGGATGCCCGAGACCAACACCGTTGATGATGGTCAAAGACTCCAATGTCGAATTCGCTTTCAAATTGCTCTTGGTCAAGGTCGTGGTCGCGAGACTTGTACAAATCTCTCGAGGTCGGAATAAAGAATCCCGATCGAGGTATTGTAGTCAAATATGCAGTTCAAGTATGTGTGAAGAGGCTCGAAAGGCTTGGGATTACCTTGCCTACTTTATCTTCTGTGAAGATGCAAGCTATAGACCTCAACATGTATGACAAAGTTCCAGATTTGTGTGCACAGATGGCACGGACCCGTCTTGAGGTAATTCTAAGTCAAACTCGAAGCTTATATTTACATTTGTTGTTATAATTTGTAAAGATATATATATCAGTTCTCATAACTCTATTTGTTAACAACATTGATAGGTACAGGAGTATGACATGACTTATGCGGCATGCAGTTTTGAAGCCATTCTAAACTAAGTCATTCATTCATTGGGTTATGAGTGGAAATATGATCCTGAAGACCCAATACTTACTACAAAAGGATATCAGGCAAATGTGATTGTGACTAAGAGGGGAGAACCAACTCCAGCTAGAGTACCATTAACCATTGTTAGTCGTCCCTGTCGTCGTAGTAGTGAGGCAACGAAGAGTGCACTGTTCAATACTCTGGAGTACATAGATGATGTTCTTGGATTAAAGATCGGTGATCTACACTTCACCAATTTCAAAGTGCGAGAGAGTCAAATCCCTATACCTCGCTTTGGGGATTAATTGGACAAGTGTGTAATTAACTTTGCGGTTGAGCATCAATTAGTTTATTGTAACACTTATCGCAAACTCTTAGTTTGGATTGCATGAACCTATACTTTGTTGTATGGATTCATAATTATTTACTATGTTATTGCTTATTAGTTTGTAATATGTGATTATTTTGGGATATCTCACGATAACCGATGTAATAAAGAAACTATAAAAGAAAAGAAAAGAAAAGAAAAAATAAAAGAAAAGAAAATTGGGTGCGTAGAGCTGCTGGTCTCTAGCCTTCTTTAGTCCCGGTTGGGAGTACAGACCGGGACTAAAGGACCACTTTTAATCCCGGTTGTCTAACCGGGACTAAAGGGGCGACCTTTAATCCCGCTTGAGCAATCCCGGTTGAGAAACCGGGACAAAATGGGGTTTCCCAACCGGGACAAAAGGCCATTTCTCTACCAGTGTTAGGATATCGATGTACTAGGTGTCGATTTACTTACCGAGTCGGTAGTGATGAATTTATGATCATGTCGCTTCATAGGTTGGATTGGTGTCGTTGATGATGACTTCTTCGCCACTAGTTACTAGTACAGTGCAATGGTGAGGAGCCTTTCCTCGCAATCACATAATAGTATAATGTGGTGCTATCGAGAACACGACAACGACAGTTCAATACAAAACTGAGACCGTGGCAGAATGGTAGTGCATCCGGTATTGATAATATATTTATTAATTAAGATGCACCATAATAGCTACATAACACATCATGCAGATATATTCATCAAATCCATGCATCATGTTCACATATAAGAGTGCTTTTGGAATAGACGATATGTCGATAGTAGTAGCTAGGTGACATATGCAGAATTTAAACAGTTGTTGATAATGAACAACCATACATGATAATTAACACATTGTGTGATCTTCATCTACGACCTCTTCTAAAATAAAATTAGTTGGGCATTCCTAAAGAACCAATATTTCTTGATGGGTTAGCTCCCTTGTATCTCACAACAACATACTCCTTGTGTCCTGTAATATAGGACATTCTGGCTTTTGAATTTTTTCTGAAATATAGTACATCCAGAAAACAAAAAGATAATGTTTACTTAAAGAAAAGTACATGATTATTTTCTATATAGAAAGTAATTCATTTTCTTGCCAATTTTGTATAAGAAAGTTGAGAGTTTATCCTTTAATTATGGAAATCGAATCAAATTTTAATATATAAGGAAGGTAAATTAGGGGTATATACGCTTACTGTTCTCTCTATTATTTTGTTCTAAAATAAGAATATGCTATATATCAGGACAGAGGGAGTATACGGGAAGAAAGCAACATTGTATTAATAATATAACATGGAGTGCATAGTTCAAATTAACTTGTACAAATTTGTGTGTTGTTATAATAAGAACCCGATCATGTCTCTTGGCTTCAATGATCTCATGCATGTAATAGATTACACTGAACATACTAACATCAATTAATGCCACCAGGATCTTGCTTTGCGGTATCGACCTGTCCATTACTAAGAACCCATCTTTCTAGCAAGGACTAAAGAATCAGTTATTCCTTTTGAACTTATCATAAGCCCTATCATCATCCACCTGAAAGATCATTGTGATGAACAAAAAAATTTGTTACACAAACAAATGATGAGATCTATGAAATCACATTCACTACAAGAAATCTAGGCTTCTGTGACGATTGCCATATGAGAGCACCTATCTCTCATAAACAATGATGACTGTTCAGAGGATGACAACTGTTTATGACCAAGCTCTATCTTTGTCATAAACATCATCACAGTATCGGTTTGCATAGGTTTTGTCACTATAAATTGTGATAATAGTTAATCATCATAAAATACAAATCTATATCAATTGTTTACTATGTGCCCCTTGCTATTACTTAAGTTTACCTACTGGATTATTTGAAGTTGTTATTACCGCCAAATTAGATATTGTTTGGATTGTGACTAGAAAAAGTTCTCTCTTTTTCATGAGCACATCATGCCACTCTTTTGTTTGTACTATTGCCTGTACAAATGCCTTTTTAATTCCATTTGTACACAATTGTTTGTTCATTTGTTTGTCTCAAAGTCTAAACAAAATGGACCTTTTATTTACCAACAACTGAATCATGCCCTTTTGATGGCTGTTGTTAGTATAAAACTTAAAGGTTGTGATCACTTTGGGTACTTGGGAGCTGGTGTATGTGGCTGCTGGTGTATGGTGTATGCGCTTACTAGAACTTGGTGCTAGCTGATTGTTAGAGCAACTCCAACACTACCCTATACTTCACTTGGCAAATCTCGGATTTTGCCAAGTGTAAAACTCAAATGCCAAGTGAAAAAAAGAGGTTTCTCCAACACTACCCTAAAGTTGCAACCTTATCTTCTCCCACCGGAGCAGTCCATCCGCTGCTCGTGGCCGCGTCCTCGCCGCTCCGCCGCCGCATTCTCCTCCCTCCGTCTCGTGGGCGGTTGTCCGCGCCGCCGCCGCGCGATCCGTTTCCTCCTGCCGCCGGATTGGGGGACTGCTGCTGCTGCTGCCAACCGCACTCGGGGAGGGGCGTTCCGGTTCCTCTGCCGGCTGGACGGCCGGCCTCCGCGCTCTCTCCGGGGAGCAGACTAGCAGAGCAATGGTCTGGAGTCACCGGCGGCGACGATGAGTAAGTGCGTCGCGTACTACTGGTGGGCGGTCCTCCTCGCGTCCGCGGCCGCGGGCGGCGCTGTTGACGGTTGTTAATGATCAATTTTATATGTCAATCAGAGAGAGAAAGAGGGGTATAATCTGTTCACCACCATAGACTTAGGGTTTAAAGCGACACAGATTCCACAAGTTTTGGTGAATATGTGTTTTCGCGGGGGATTATCGGGAAAACATCCAAGGAGGCCCACATGTCATGATTACATAGAGAGAAAGACCGAACGGGTAAAATTGTATATTCTAGAAGACTCCGAAGGCAAACCACAGAAGCGGGGACCCACAGCGGGGTGGTGGGTCGGCCGACTCCTTCTTGGGTCGGCCGACGGCCACCTCCACCAATCGGGTGGAGGCTCGCGGATCCTGCCTCCACCGACCTTGAGGAGCAATAATTATCGTCCGTTTAGGTTGGTTTGATCCGATTTGTGGTGCATCCTAGGGGGCTATATATTGAGCCCCGGCCCTGGCTAAGAGCTAATTCATTCAAGAATTCATTATTTAGAGGTAGCCATCGGCAAAGCTAGGGTTTAGAGAGAGATCTCCACGAGAGAATTAGAATAGTTACTCTAGATCTTCAAGTTCTACATAGGTTTAGACTAGATAGAGGAAGAATCGGGCGCTGTGCTCGGAATTCCGGATCTTCATCATCGAAGCGGTATTATCTTGTATCTATTCTTGTGACTTTATTCTAAATATCATTATGTTTCTATTTATTATGTTCCTAGTTTATTCTAGTTCTACATTTGATATGGTTATGATTGGTAATAAGTTTATGTATATGTTTGCAAAGCGCTTAGCTCTCTTCCGGGGGGGGGGTTAGGTGGTAGATTTCATGTAAGCATGGTGCTTAGATGCCGTTTACTGCAAATGCACCCTATTGGCCGGGTCGTGTGGTAGATCGCGGAAGTGACGGTTCCGTTGAGTCCTCTGTATTCCATCCCCGTTGGTAGGTCTATGAGAACCAAAGTTGCGTAGTAAGTCCCGATATGTCTTGGCTTGTTATAGCAATGATCCTTATACATAGATGAAGAGTCTTTTGTGCTTTTGTATATGATAGTGTAGAGTTGGAGTAGATGAATGACTTAGTAGATTAGAACCTACATAGGATTTATATTTCTTGCACTAATCGGATGTCAACCTATCTTTGTGAGTAGTCTATATCTAATCTCTATGTGATTTATACCCCGAGCTTATTACTTTATATTCCCTTATTTATCATGGTTTACCCCTACGCAAAGTATGTGATTTGTGTAATCAATCACTCATAAGTAGTCGTGTTTAGCAAGTTCATCTCATTGTTTAAGTCCATAGTTCTTTCCTTTGAGCTAAATATAAATAACGATACCTGGAATACTTCCTGGTAAAATGCTACGATGGTGTATTATCTGTTCGCTTGCGGATCCCATATTTTTTCTTAACTAGAGGAGCAGTTTCTATACCAACACTTCTGGCGCCATGCTAGGGATGACAACTTAGCGTGAGTGGTGTTAGAGGTGTCAACAAGCATTTTGCGCCGTTGCCGGGGAAGGAATAAACTTTTAGAGAAAAATTGCTTAAGCGAGATACTTAGAAAATGAGTGATTGTCACTAGTCACCTCTACTTTGGCGGGTTCACCCCTGTTGTTGTTTTTCTTTGTTTATATTTTATACATGGTATTAGCGAGGATTGAATCGATTCATTCAAAACTCTCGATCATCGAGTCGGTTCAATCAAGAAGGAAGCTCGTCACCAATCAAGATGGCCGAGAAGACCTTCTTGGAGTTCTCTGCTCCAACAATAGAGAACATCCGCACTTTGGTCCAAGCAATACACAATAATATGGAGTTTGAGCTCAAGCCAAGTCTCATCAATATGGTGCAAGCTATCCAATTCGGTGGAAAGGTACATGAAGATGCAAGTACACATTTACGGGACTTCATGGAAATTGGAAACACCATCGCCATAGATGGAGTTAAAGAAGACCTCATACTTCTTCGCCTCTTTCCATTCTCACTAGTGGGAAGAGCGAAGCGGTGGTTCTATGCAAATAAAGAAGATATCAATACATGGGCGAAGTGTTCCAAGGCCTTTCTAGCAAAATTCTTCCCAATAGGCAAAACCAATGCCTTAAGAGGAAAGATTACCAATTTCCAACAGCGAGAAAGACGGAGACCATGTCGGGAAGCATGGGAGCGTTTGCAAGGATACATTCAAGATTGTCCCCATCATGGAATGGAGGAATGGTTACTCATGCAAGGTTTCTATCACGGATTAACTCCGAAGACGCGTGAGCACCTAGATGCAACTGAAGGATCATTCTTATCACTCACTCTTGGGAGAGCTAAAAGACTTATGGAGAAGATATGAGATAATCAAAGCTGGTCCCAAGACAACATTCAAAATTGTCACCGAGTGAAGAAGCAATAGAAGAAGTGAATGCATTATCAACCAAGATGGATACCTTACTCCATTGGCTTGACCAGAGGGCCAAGTACAAGGAAGATCAAAGAGCAATTGAAGCAACATATAAGAATTCAAGTCCCATCGTGAGAAAGGTTCCACATTGGGTGCAACCACCCATTAATCAAGGTACACAATCGGTAATTATACAAAGCAACCTACTTTAAGAGAGTTGGTCCTACAACAGTCCAAGATCAACTCATCTATGGAGGATAGGTTTCTTGCTAATAACAAAATCTTGGAAAACTTAAGTATTAAAATGGATAGTTTCTCCTCTGCCATTAATGATCAACTAGAGTTCAATAAAAAGATAGAAGAAAGGTTAGCAAAATTGGCCATTGCTTTGCTGTTGCCACTAACCCCTGAGCGGGTGAGATCTATTACTACAAGAAGAGGGAGTTCTACCGAGATCCTCCTATCCAAAAGGAGCAAAAAGGCCAACCATGCTACCACCGGTGGCGGAAGAAGAAGACTTCCAACCTGAGCTAGAAGTATTACCACAAGAATCGTACGAAGCCGGTACAAGATCGGGAAGCAAGACAACAATTTCGAGATACAAACTACCTACCATTCCCTAGGAGGAAGAGAGGACCACAACGAGACGAGATGAGCAGTTTGGTAAGTTCGTGGAGGTAATTCAAAAGTTATATGTCAATATACCTCTGCTGGATGCCATACGGGTCCCCACTTATGCCAAGTACATAAGAGATATTCTTAACAAGAAGAGACCCGCCATCCAATGAAGTGATCAAGCTAACCGAAGAATGTAGTGCGGCCATCCTCAACCAACTACGAGAAAAGAAGAAAGATCCAGGATGTCCCACTATCGATTGCACAATTGGAGATCAACATTTCAATAACGCACTCGTGATCTTGGAGCAAGTGTCGGTGTGATGCCCGCTTGCGAGTCTACTACAAGCTCAACCCACCGCACTTGAGCCAACATCAATGTGTCTACAACTAGCCGATCAATCGGTTCGTTATCCGTTGGGCATTGCTGAAAACATTCCAGTCAAGATAAGAGAGTTCTTCGTGCCGGTAGACTTTGTAGTCTTGGATATGCATCCAGACTCAAAGGTGTCACTTATCCTTGGAAGACCCTTCTTAAGCACCGCCAATGCACACATTGATGTCGGGAAGGGAGAAATCAAGTTCACTATAAATGGGCAAGAAGAGCAATTCGCATTCAAGTCGAAACAAGAGCTCAACAAATCCGCGAAGATGGTAAAAGAAGATCAGACAGTACAACCACCAGAGACAGAGGATGCATCTCTGGGATCATCAGCGGAATAAATATTTTGGAAGGTCCAATTCGGAGGACTTTAAAAGTCCGAATCCTTGCCGGAAGGTAACTCGGTATTTATCCGCGTTTAAAATTGCATCTCTTATAGTTTTCTTAGGCATATTTATTTCTAGCATTGCATTATAAAATTCTCCGCCCCATATAAATAATTTTACGGTGTGTAACAACACGTCAAAAATTTTATCGTGGTGGCACAAAAAAAATTATCATTTTATGCATTTAAATTAGTTTACCTTCATTTAAATTTCTGCATTGTTTATAATTTTTATCATGGCATTTAGTGCTTGGTGGGTCCCTCACCATGGGTCCCACATGTCATAGACTACACCTCACATACATCAAATCATATAATTTCATCCACTTCCACTCACCTCCACTATCCTCTCTTTTCCACCGCCAAAACCACTCAACCGACCAAAATTTCGGATGGAGGAAAGATCACGCAATAGCATGTGAAGTGGCAGCCACATTGGCCAACCTGGTGGGGCGGCCGACCCCACCATTGGGTCGGCCGACTCCCCCCTTCCTCCTCTATAAATAGGCCTCCTCCCATGGTTTCCTTACACCACCCACACTCCAGAATTTTAGCCAAACCTTCTGCTCTCGACTTCGTGTTTCCTGGAGAAAGTTAGAGAGAAGAGGAGAAGAGTAGGAAGAGAGAATAAGTGAGAGAGTGAGCAAGAGTTTAGTAGCAAGTGAAGGGAAGGGATAGTGCTGAGTAGATCATCACAAAATTAGTGGAGATGCTGTCCAAATAGGATAAGGAAAATCTAAAATCAAGGGGAGGTTGTCAAAATCAAGACTGAAGTTTAAACTTTTTGTCATGAAGAACGACTAACCCCTGGACCGCTGACTCTGGACGGCTAACCACTAACCTTGTGCTCATCCTTCTCTCCACTAGTGTTTGTTTTTGTTTGTTTTGAGCAACTTGCAGGATGAAGAGTGCCATGAAGGGACTCGTTGGAGCTGTCCGGAACATCAGGACAAGAAGTGCCTCTCGCCAGAGCTCGGTGGCTGGTTCCGACATGAGTGTCGACCCACCACCAGAAGCACCAGAAGCTCCAGAAGTACCTGCAGCAGCACCTGCACCACCACCAGCATCTCAGAGAGTCCTCATTAGAACATCCGATCTCGCCCTGAGAACTACCCAGGAGAAGGATATATACAAGAAGCTCAAGAACAAGCGTTTCATCCACACGCCAGTCATCGATCCGACACTTCTGCTAGCGACAGGTATGGCTCAAGAATTCGATACAATTTTTCCACTAGTTGGTTGGACTTCCTTTGCAAACCTCACTGAGAAAGGGATTAGGCTCTTGACCATAGAATTCCTTAGCACCCTTCGATACACGGACAATGGAGTTTATTTTAGAATGTTTGCTCTGGAATATTCTGTCTCTTGGAGAAACCTTAGTGACCTCCTAGGTTTCCCTCAAGATGCCCTTATAGATTTAAATGTAGCACTAGGTGATTTTGATGCACATAGGTTTTGGAGCAGCATTTCTAGAGCACCGTACCACTTAGCACACCGCACCGCAGCCATAGAGCATCCTACGCTTAGATTTTTTTGCACCGTTGGATAGGAGCCACCTTTTTCCCACGATTTGATGAAAGCAAGATCGAGTAGCCGACTTGCGGTTGCTATATGCGGGTTTGTCAAGAAACGAAAGTGTCTCCTGTCCATCTCCTAGTGAATCATTGGATGAGTGTCCCCGGTTACAAAGTAGGAAGTGTGGCCATTTGCTCGCTTATCACTCGCATTGCCACAAGCTTGAAGTTATTAGAGGGAGCTACTTTTGAGTACATTGAACATCATAGAGAATTTTATGACCTCTATACTTTTGGCCTAGGTCACTTGCGAAAAAAAAGTGAATGATGTTTATTATGCAAAATATGGTGATGCTTTGCGATCCGGTTACCTAACCCGGAAGGCGGCTTTGTATCATGTGCAAAACTATCATGTTGAGTTGCGAGCGAGAACCCGGTGAATGAGAGAGCACCTCGAAGAGTTCGCTTGGAGAGGGTGACGGAAATCGTGAACCGGTTGGCGTGGTGCCGAAACCGCCCGAGAAGAACCAAGCACATGCCGGTTTCAATGAGTGGAATGTACCTCAGCACCACTCACTAAACTCATGGGTGTACCCACCACAAAGCCAACCACATCAACCATTCTATGGTTACTACCCACCATACAACACCCCGGGAACATCGAGCCGGGACCATCCGAGCCGGGACCCTCACGGCCGCCAAGATACTCTTATGACCCCTTTGGTACCACCGATGAAGAAGAAGAACCCCACCATGACTTTGAGCCACGTCGCCAATCCGATGCCACCGGTTTCATTTTCACCCAAAAGCACTATGATGAACAAGTAGCCTTCCAAAGACAACACCTTTGCCACTCTGAATCGCCATGATCAGAGGTGGAATGACCAGCTCCAGTGGAACCAGAACACCACCCAGACACTAGGCACCATTCAAGAGAACCAGGAAGAAGCCGCTTCCATGCTGCATGGTTTGGTGGACCTGTTGCACATCCGCTATCCACCGCCACCGCCGCAAGGCTAGCTTGGGGGAGGACCCCCATTATCAAGATAAGTATTTCTTTCCTTTTGTTTCAGTTTGTTTGTTTTCAGTTTGTTTATTTTTGGTTTGTTTTATGCATTGGAAAGAAAAAAACCCAATAAAAATTTGCTTGCTGTTTTAAGAAGTTTGCTTTCTTTAAAGTGTGCTTGTTTACATTCCAAGTTTCCTTAGAGATAAAAACCAAATAAAGAGAGTGTGCAAGTTTGTTTTCAATTCAGTTTGCTATAAATAAAAATGTGTAGACTTGAGGATTGTGTGATGGAAATGATGAATAGTTGCTCTGCTCTAATTCTTTACAAGTACCTAGCTTTAAATTTGAGTTCTCCCAAGATTTGGATACCTTTGTTTGACAACCTGGATTTACTCTACACACGAAACCTGTGGGAGCATATGCTTAAACTAAGTCTAGGTAGTTGACGGGCATGATATGATAATAGTCTGAGCTGCTGTTCATTGTGTTCCAAAGTGCCACTAAATTCTGAAGATTTGTTTGTGAAAATTATAAATGATTCATGATGAGTTCCTTATATAACAGAGAGTTAAAATTCCTACCACAGCCAAACTTGATTATTAGAATAGGAAGCCTCCTCATTTGTTAGGGCTCGTGCTGTCGGCTGTGTTCACTACTAACTTTTGACCCTTATGCCACGCTTTTTTGTCGCAATGGCAAGATTTGGTTGCAATAAGTGGTGTTATTGCAACCAATTGCACCTTCTGTTGCGATAGGTGGATTTTTTGCCACGACAATTATTTCATGGCCCTAAGTGTGAAGATCGTTGCAATAAGTAAGTGCTATCGCAACCAATTGTAAATCGGTTGCAATAAGTCATCACTATCGCCACAATTTGATTTACGTTGCCGACATCTTTGTTGGCGTTGCAATACTAATGTGGTATTGCAACGATTTAGTTGTTGGTGGCGAAAGCGCGACATTGTTGCAACGAATATGATTCGTAGCATATAATAGACGCTTGCATTGCAAAAGAGCTATACCTATGGCAACGAAAAAAATAGATTGTTGCAATAAGTCCTTATTATCGCCACGATTTGATTTACGTTGCCGGCATCTTTGTTGGTGTTGCAATACTAAAGTGTTATTGCAACGCTTTAGTTGTTGGTTGCAAAAGCATTACATTGTTGCAACGAATATGATTCGTAGCATATAGTAGTCGCTTGCGTTGCAAAAGAACTATACCTATGACAACGAAAAAAATAGATCGTTGCAACACTGGAGGTTCTCAGCTAGTTATATAGTAAAAAAGAATAGAAAACGCTACTAGGTTTAACTGAAAAAAAAAAATAATAAAAACGCTGCAACGTTTAACGAAAAAAGAAATGAAAGTTACTCATGGGTTTTGACCTCGGGACCTCAAGAAATTGAGGCAAACTACTTACCAATAAACCATACATGCGTCGTTGTCACTACTAGCCACACAAACCTATATTAAGTATTATCGGCCTGTTTAGGTTTTGAAAGATGATCTAATAATTCTTTACATAGTTGTGAATTGCGATGCACGCGATCTGCTTCCTGTGGTCACGACCTTTTTCTACAGCCACGCTGTGGCCCTTCCTGCCACCATGCCGCCCTTCCCCGCGATCCCGACGAGTAGGTGTCGTGATCCTGACCTGTACGCGGCAACAAGGTGACGGGGAGCAGTAGATGAGATAGGTGCCGGGCGCCCAAAGGTGACTATAAGTCACAATCCCAGGCTAATCCTTTACTCGTATGATAAGTTGGCTTTTATAGACAATTACGAAACTGACTCTTGCTAATAATATAGAATAGCTAACAAACTCCAAAGACTCAACGATATCAAATCCTAAACGACTACCGGTTGCCTGGTTTGCACCTTGTGATCGCGCTCACCACGCTGTGGGCACACGCGCCTCTAGCCACTAGAGTCTGGCCTCCGCTGGTAGGTTTGGCGCACCATAACAATAATCCTTGGTGTGTAATAAAGGGATCCAAGATAGTTGAATAACTCAACAATATTAGATTACTCGAAGTTGGAAATGCTACATTGAACAGTCGAACAATACACAGCAGTACAACACCATAGATATCAACCAACAGTTAAAAGGCCACACAAACATCTATGAATCAAAACAGTTAAAGTACATGCAAACTTCTCGTCAAGAATCTAAAGAGAGAAAATTGTGATCTCAGTGTTCATGCTTATCCTGTGAAACTAGTAGATTTTCTTCATAATTCGGAGCCAGCAAGCCCTGGCTCATGAAGTCAGCATGACCCTGACAACTGAACACATCTCATCTCACAAAGTGAAGGCAGACATCGTCAGTTCAGTAACTCTGAAATAGAAGCTTCATTTTTTTCTGGAAACTTTTGAAAGCCTGTCTCGGTACCATGGTTTGGCCTGTCAGAAAGTAAAACATGTTAGTTTTCATAGTTTAGCAGACTAGTTTATATGGAACAAGGTTAGCAGACTAGCTCGTATGAAACTAGTGTGCTGTAAGTCTGCAACTTACCGTATAGGATAGGAACATATTTAGGCAAATATATACATTCCGACATACGTTCTTTTAGATAAACTACAAATAGATAACTAGAACAAATAAATATAACAATATATATATATATATATATATATATATATATATATATATATATATATATATATATATATATATATATATATATATATATATATATATATACTACTGGTCCTTCATGTGACCCAACAAAAAAGACTGCCATGCTACAGATCACATTTGAAAAGTGTACATGTATACCCAGATTTGAATTTTGTGTCTTCAACAAAACGGAGAATAGTGTGGTTGTTGAATAAAATTTAGAAAACCATTTGGTGGATAAACCCAGACATTTTCACACAATTAAGAAAAACAACTTACTACATGTGTAGAGATACATAAAGCTGTAGAAATAAATCTGCCAATAATTATTGCATCTAATTACAGAAATCACAGCAAATAGAGGTACATGAAGCTTAACTTCTCCTTTATTCATCTAATAGAAATCACGGCAAAGTTTTTGCCGTCCTTTCGAAAAATTGCAGAAATCAACTACTTGCAGTTCCAATTCAGCTACCATAAAGTCAACTACCTGTTTTAAGTTTAAGAAGTCATAGGCATTGTGAGGAAAAGAGAATGTTCAGAGTATCACAAGGGTTCTAATATTGGACAGATTAGAAATCTTCTTTGTGGACACAAAGAGACATGAATATAACAATATGCCAACAATTATAGCAGCACGGGATCTGCTGCATGGTTGCCTGGTTGGTTCAGAGATCGAGTACTGAACTAAAGACTAAGTACTGAACTGCAACAACTTGATTTGTCTTTCTAAATGCCTAAATGGCTTACCGGGAAGATGGACGTCCTCGTCCGTGCGGTGCCACTGTGCCGGTCCCCGGAAGAAGGAAGAGGCGACGTCCGTGCTCGCGAGTCGCGTCTGGCCCTAGCACCGTAGCGTAGGATGTCGACGCCATCACGTGCACGCGATACGCGAAGCAGCACCGTGCAGCGCAGTCGCGAACTCGCGATCGGGAATACGAGCGGCGCCGCCGCCAGTTCACTACTTGCCTTGCCGCCTGATTAGGTCATAGCCTGATATTTGTTTCCTAGGCAAAACAGCTAGCCTCATACTGTACTGGGCTTTTGGAGACACTCCCAGGCCAAATGCCATTTGGCGGAATGAGGTCTGTTGGCTGATGCCAAAGGATGATTAGTACCACCTCGCTATTTGGAAACACATGAAACCTTGTATAGTACGTAAATGCCATTCCAAACACGTTGAATCTTCTTGGGCTAGGTGCTTTGCTGGGCTAAATTTTTTATTTTATTTTTGTTTCACTTTTTAAATTGAATGTTCCAATGGCTAAATTTTTTATTTTATTTTTGTTTCACTTTTTAAATTGAATGTTCCAATTGTATTGATTTTTTTAAAATGCATTTTTTCATTATTCCAACTTTTTTTCAGATTCGAATTGAAGATTATTACTTTTTCAATTGAATATTCTAAGTACTACAACTACTACCTATTTATATCATTCTTACGTTTTTCAACTGTTAAAATTGGATATTCCAATTACTACTACTTGTACTATTTTTTTAAAACACCTCTCATTTAGATAGAGTAGTAGCACTTGTTCTTACATAGACATCCACCTACACCACACACTCACACCACACTCCTACACACCTTGTACTAACCTACAACTATCTAGAGAGATAACTAGAGATAACAAGGCTATGTAGACGACTGACACGTCGCAATCCCTCTTTGGCTTACGCACTAAGAGGTTGTGCTGACATTTGGTAATTACGCTGCGGGTACGTGACTAGTCAAAAGCCAGAGATTTCACAACTTCTCTACTAAGCTTACCCAACTACTTTATTATTAGAGGAAAACCCCAATGAGGAAACACGATCAATCCGGGTACTTGATGCGTGCCAAGTCGTTTGCCCACTGTGCTTGGCTTCGCCTCCCGAGACATCAAGAGGGTATCTCGAGCCACACTACGCCAAGACCTTTGCATCCTCATTGTAGCATAAAACGAGAAAGTAACCCTCTATTGGACGGGGGAATATGGTCCCGAATGTTTTTGTTGGGCGGGCCTGTTCTGGTTGTGAGAGAAGAGGCACGCACAGGGCCATACCATGTGCATAAAGAGGAAATAGGAGGGGGTGCGCAGGGCGCGCTTTATGTCATCGTCAGATTTGCACAATATCCGCGCTTTATGTCACTGTCGGAGATGCCTGCGTTGCACGAGGTCAAAAATGATGGTTTTGATCATTTGAGAAATCAGAAAACTGTATTATGCACATGGCCATGTTATACGACCTCTACGAATTATGTGGCATATATGTAGCTGAAGTATACTGTGCACGAGCTTGGCACACCCGCAAGGCTACTGCCATAGATAAACTTGAACTGCCTACCTCGATGGTAAGATAATGTGTGCTAATCAAGAAGAAAGGAACCTTTTCATATATATACACACGTATATATACATGGTAACGTATGATAGAATACGTGTGTGAGAACTGGGAAGATATACGTAGTATATACGGACTGCTTCTTGTGGACCGAGCGAGGAAAGCGAAGATGATTCGGGCGCGAACTACGAGCGCGCACACGATGGCTCAAAATTTTCTTTCACAAAACCGCGCGCCTGATTCCCTCCGAAAATTTTCTAGTGTTTGCCGCGCGCCAAATTTCTGTTTGTGTAAATGAAAAAACAAGAAAGCGCGATATATCAGGGCGGTGTAACATCCCCCGTCCCCCGTGCCTGCCTATTCTCTTATCTCCTCCACAAGATTAGATCGCGATCAAGGCGGCCGCCGCCGCTTGGAGGGCCATGGCGCTGCCACCATCCAGGATGCCGCCTCCGTCCAGGACACGCCCAATGCCGTCTCCATATCTAGCACGCCACCGACGTCGCCTCCGTCCAGGACGCCGCCGATGTCACCTCTAGCCAGGACATCGCTTTCTATTCAGGGCATCAGCGCCGCCTGCAACGACGCCACCGCCTTGGGTGCCCATCGATATACTGAAGCCACCCTTGAAGTAGATGACGAACTTTCGGTTCTCTCATCATATAGCACCAGGTAAACCAATAATAGCATAGATCGATGCCCTGATCTCTATTGCCGCCATTTGCTACTTTTATCTCAATGATCTTCTTGGCGTTGGTTGCAGCAACATGAGCTGAAGAAATCTGTAGATATAATCCACTAGGGATAACAAAAAAGCCAAAGGCAGTGCCTTTGCAAATCCAGAAGTAGTACCGATCTGGCTTTTGATAATCTTTTCAGAAAAACAGTGGCTGCTACCTCTGTTGTTTTATGTTCTGCCCTTATGCCATGGCTGGTTGATCTGATGTGTTAATCATTGGTCTTGACACTCTAGCTAATTCATCAACTGTTTGCAGGTTGCACAGAAACTAGAATTGCCGACTCAACCTGAATGTGATAGCCAAGCCACGTTGATCTTCCAAAACCTCCGTTAGCTTCCTTTTATATAGTATATCTGATCATCTTGCCTTCCAGCTGTATTAATCTGATTCCTGAACAACTCCAGTCAGTCTGTTAATATCATCGTTCTGGTCTCCTCACTTAAACGGGGCCTCTAATCAATAATTGGGGTCGAAGTGGAATTGCTTAAGATGCTAGTGCAGCACAAAGATGGAACTATGAATCAGGTAATATTTCATAATATTTTTTATCATTTGCCCTTTTAATAAACTCATCATTTTGATGCTAATATTTTACCTCAATATTTACACGTGTAGAGTACACCGCAAAACAATGACAACCACACAAGAGGACAATGAGACTGATGTACATGCAAATGATGGGAATGAAGATGCCCTACAGCAGGTAATCACATTGTTGCTCTATGTTCCAAGTAATCTTGAGCTATATACCTTTAAACTCTAGCTAAAACCGATTGAACAATTCAATGTTTGTAGACTCAACCAGGAAGCGTTGTCACTGTACAAAGAGATGCAAAACAACCTACTGCCCGGACCACTAGATCAGCTACTAATGTCAGCGGAAATCTTTTCAAAGGAAACACTACAAATGTGGCAGCACCGAAGAAATTTGTCACTGCTCAACAGTTGATGAATAGAACAAGAAATTCTAAAAAGAAGGTAACACTACCATGCCATGAGAAATAGATATGATATGCATTTATCTTTGATGTCCCTACAAATGCTTATTAGACATGTCTAATAAAAGAAAGGTTGCATCTACACCAAATATGTAAATAATTAGATAAGGAGTTAAATCCATTTCACTATTGCACTCGTGTATCATTTTCTGAAAGTTTATCAAAGTGACCTTCCTTGTAGAACTAGGAATACATTTATCATATGTGTTGGAAACCACAGCTTGTGCAGTTTTGATTAGGTGAATTTTTCCATATAGTAAATTACATTTTCTGTGATACTTGATAATACCAAAGTTATAGAGGGTTCAGAGATGTTTGTTGTCGTGAAATTTCATGATTTTATACCTAGGGAATGTGGAGTTATGAATTTTACAAGTAGCCTATCAGGTTTTGACCTTGCTCTGCACAGCAGTGGGCCTTTTTTGATTTTAAACCTTGATAAATGCATAATCTGATTTTACAAAACTAGAGAGATGTAGATAATTTCATGGGATTTCCATTACATTAAAGATTATAATTTTTCGTTGTCTAGAACTCTAGTTATGATTTCTATAAGTAACTGTACTGCTGCTACTGCCTTAAAAATTAAGATACTTCGATAGCATAATTGTTTTATGTGTATTTTTCTTAGTTAAATCGACAACACTCTCTCCATAGTTTTGATGAATTCTTCTTTTGCTTATTAATTAGAACCATGCTTTATCTATGTATATTTACATTTTGTTCATGACGTAGTGAACCTAATATTTGTCTAATACCCCAATCTTGTTCTTTTGATCAATAGGTGGACAGGTTTGAGTGGGTGGCTCATAATTAACGAGGACATAGCTGAGGTGATGACATGTTGCTGCTAGGGAAAACTTGAGGTGTTGCATAGATGCTAGGAAGTCTCACTGCTGCAAGTTTTAGAAAGTTGTGAATGATGAGTGAACTGTACACTCCTTTATGATTTTAGCTATTTCAATGTTTTGTCAACTTATTGAATGATTGGTTATAATTAATATATGTGAGTGTAATTGCTTTAGATACAGTTCTATTGTATTTTTGCAATGATGAATGATTCAGTTGCTACCGGTGTTGCAGTACAAACTATCACAATGAGCTGCTATGTGTGGCAATAAGATTATATGGTAAAGAACTTATTTGCGTGGCAATATAATATGTCAACGAATAAAATTGCGTTGCATATGGTACTATTGCCATGACATGACTACCGTGGCAACAACTTATGATCTCTCGCAATGAATGAAGCTACGTGGCAAATGATACTATGGCCACGATCAATGATCATGGCAATAACGTATGGTCTCTTGCAATGAACAAAACTACATGGCAAAAGATGCTATGGCCACGCTCAATGATCGTGGAAATAAATATGATCTCTCGCAACTATTAAAATTTTGTGGCAAATGATTTACTTGCCACGGTATGGAGGTCATGGCAATAACACTTTAGGCAACAAAATTCTAGCGTGGCAAAATGGACAATTGCAACGACATTGCTTGTTGCATGTACAATTTCTTGCGACGACGATGTTCGTGGCAAGTGCTTATATTGCCACGACCATGAATGTTGCGACAACGTCCTATTGCCATGCTTAGCAACGGACATTTGTGGTTGCAAGAAGCCCTAACACTTGCAACGACAAACTAACAATGGTTGCAATAACTTAATGCAACGAGACCTTTCGCAACCATTGGCAACGAACACGATTTGGTGGCAACATCTACCTTTCGCAACCAAATTGGGCATATTGCAACGAATTTTCATCATTGCACAAGGGTTAGAAATTAGTAGTGGTTGTATCCTTATGAACTCATCATACAGCTAAATCCTGGTTTCACACACTCACATGCACCCCTGCTACTTCTACCCTGGAAGTACGCACCACAAAAAGCCTATTATTATCCATTGAAATTGTTCTACTCTTACACCGAGAGTGAACACCCAAAAATATTCCCTGTTCATTTCTGCTAGCCACTTATCCAAAATCAATGCTCCAAGTGTTCCATTTGTTCCCAATGTGAAGTTGTCACGATTGAGAAGTGTTCCATTCAAGAAGTATTTCATTCCTTTTTGGGCTGCAAGAATTATAAAAAAAAAGAAGAAGAAGAGAAAAGAGAAAAGAAAGAAAAATTTATGAGCCCAGTCATTGTCAAGTTTCCAAGTTCAAGTTCCAAGAAGATTCAAGTGTTGAAGAAGTTCCAAGTTTCATCCAAATAAAGGAGCATTGATAATTCCTTTGTGCACCCCTTCTCCTCCCACAAATATTTCTCTCTATTTATATATATCATCCACATATAAAACCACACATGCACACACCGATTGGTTGTATGTTGAGTTCCTTCGGATCCATGGTTCGATCATGCCAATGCATTAGTTCTCCACACCTATGAGCTCCACATAAACCTTTATTAGAGTAGGATGAGAGAGAGAGAGTTAAGGCTCATCTATAAATGCCTTGAACCACAAATACTACATATTCTGAGAGTAAGAGAAAAGGCATATCTCCTTTCAATGCCTTTGAGAGGATCTAAAAATACCACATATTGAGAGACTTGAAAGGGTTGTATTAAGGAACTCTGAGTTTTATTGAAAATCTTGTAAAAACACCAGAACAGAGGTGGAACAACAGAGCATGAGACAACAGTGCTTGACTTAATTGTTCTGTCTTTCAACTACTCAAGACCCAAGTGCAGGTAAAAGCCCCATGGTTGAAAGAAACATGAGTAAGTTTGGGAGTTATGATAGTTCACTCTAGTCTGGGGATGAAATCTTGTTTAGAGCATGTGTGTTTGTTAAGCATGAAAGCATTGCAGCAACTCCTGATCCATCTTATGTAGCTATTTGCTCAGGGACGAGCAAAGGGTAAGCTTGGGGGAGTTTGTTGACGGTTGTTAATGATCAATTTTATATGTCAATCAGAGAGAGAAAGAGGGGTATAATCTGTTCACCACCATAGACTTAGGGTTTAAACTGATAGATTCCATAAGTTTTGGTGAATATGTGTTTTCGCAGGGGATTATCAGGAAAACATCCAAGGAGGCCCACATGTCATGATTACATAGAGAGAAAGACCGAACGGGTAAAATTGTATATTCTAGAAGACTCCAGAAGGCAAACCCTGGAAGTGGGGACCCACCTGGTAGGGTGGTGGGTCGGCCGACTCTCTTCTTGGGTCGGCCGACTGGCCACCTCCACCAATCAGGTGGAGGCTCGCGGATCCTGCCTCCACCGACCTTGAGGAGCAATAATTATCGTCCGTTTAGGTCGGTTTGATCCGATGGCTGTGGTGCATCCTAGGGGGCTATATATTCAGAGCCCCTGGCCCCTGGCTAAGAGCTAATTCATTCAAGAATTCATTATTTAGAGGTAGCCATCAGCAAAGCTAGGGTTTAGAGAGAGATCTCCACCAGAGAATTAGAATAGTTACTCTAGATCTTCAAGTTCTACATAGGTTTAGACTAGATAGAGGAAGAATCGGGCGCCTGTGCTCGGAATTTCGGATCTTCATCATCAGAATTGGTATTATCTTGTATCTATTCTTGTGACTTTATTCTAAATATCATTATGTTTCTATTTATTATGTTCCTAGTTTATTCTAGTTCTACATTTGATATGGTTATGATTGGTAATAAGTTTATGTATATGTTTGCAAAGCGCTTAGCTCTCTTCCGGGGGGGTTAGGTGGTAGATTTCATGTAAGCATGGTGCTTAGATGCCGTTTACCAGCAAATGCACCCTATTGGCCGGGTCGTGTGGTAGATCGTGGAAGTGACAGTTCCGTTGAGTCCTCGTATTCCATCCCCCGTTGGTAGGTCTAGCAGAACCAAAGTTGCGTAGTAAGTCCCGCTATGTCTTGGCTTGTTATAGCAATGATCCTTATACATAGATGAAGAGTCTTTTTGTCTTGTATATGATAGTGTAGAGTTGGAGTAGATGAATGACTTAGTAGATTAGAACCTACATAGGATTTATATTTCTTGCACTAATCAGATGTCAACCTATCTTTGTGAGTAGTCTATATCTAATCTCTCGTGTGATTTATACCCGAGCTTATTACTTTATATTCCCTTATTTATCATGGTTTACCCCTCCGCCAAAGTATGTGACTCCGTGTAATCAATCACTCGTAAGTAGTCGTGTTTAGCAAGTTCATCTCATTGTTTAAGTCCGTAGTTCTTTCCTTTGAGCTAAATATAAATAACGATACCCGGAATACTTCCGGTAAAATGCTACGATGGTGTATTATCTGTTCGCTTGCGGATCCCATATTTTTTCTTAACTAGAGGAGCAGTTTCTATACCAACACTTCTGGCGCCATGCTAGGGATGACAACTTAGCGTGAGTGGTCTTAGAGGTGTCAACAGGCGCGCGGGGGAGCCACACTCTGTCCGCGCTCACGCCGGCGTCGGAGACGTGGCACGACGACCTCAACGGCTCCGACTCCTTCAACACGACCTGCGTCATCACCTCGAGCTCTTCCCTCGACGGCGACCTGTGCGTGTACGGGTCCGGGAGCGTCGAACTCCGCCCGCACGTGCGGCTCATCTGCGCCGTCCGGGGGTGCGTCGTCACGTTCAACCTCTCCGGGAGCATCAGTCTCGGCGAGTCCTCGGCGGCGGCGGCCAGGCGGGTCCTCTCAGGACGCCGACGCCCCGCACGGTCGCCGTCGGCGTGTGCCTGTGCTGTGGATGGACATGGTAGTGCGGCGCAGGCGGGGCGGCGCGGGGCGGCTCGGGACGGGGGCCCACATGTCGGCGCGGCTTGGCAAGGATGCCAAGCGCTCCCAACGCTCCCAAATTTGAGCCAGTTGGCCCTCTTTTTGCCAAGCATCCTATTTTGCCAAGTGCATATAGGGTAGTGTTGGAGGAGCTTTTTCCATATTTTGCCAAAAATTAGGATTTGCCAAGTGCATATAGGGTAGTGTTGGAGTTGCTCTTAGTTGCTAGAATTTTGTGCTGGCTGCTGGTTGCTTTTGGTGTTGTTGGTTGCTGCAGACTACTAGAGGGATATCTTTGTATTGGTTGCTGGAATGCAGGACTTTTTGGCGTTGGTTCCTGGCTACTGGCAAGATGCATGCTAGAACTTAGCGTCTAGGAACTTTTTGGTGGACTAGAAGTTGTTTAGGTGGTTGGATCATTCTGTTTGTAATGTGTTTGTATAGAAACATGTTGGAAAGTGTATTCTAGAACATGCTTTCATATGGGTTGGAAGGATTATGGGTGAGATGCAATTATAATATAATTATGCAATTTGTTGTGGTTTATATTTTGTGATTCATTTTTACATGGGCTGACCTATATATGGGCTAAATTCAATGTTGGGCTGCAATAAAAAAGTGTAAAAGACAATATGTAGTTGGGCCAAAAAAAATCCCATGCTATATGGTCTGAATATGAATTGCCACATCACTTGCCATGTTGTTTGCCATGTCACATGTGCCATGTCATCATACATATGACATTATTTTGTTCAACGGATTCAACTTGTCACTACATCAATGATAGGAGAAATATCATCATTGTATCGTCCTCTGGTGGCCACGGAAGCATGGTAGTGACCCACCTTCTGTGGTGATAGTTAGTTCATCACTGTAAGCAGACAATGACAAACATGCCCTGGTCATCATATTCAGACTGTCATAGAAGCAAAGGATTCTTGTAGTGATTGTAAATGCATGGAATGAAAGAGCTGTACTTATTAAACATTTTTTTCAAAGGTTTTATAGTCTACCTTCCCATGCTGCTTATCATACATGGTGAGCTTGCAATCAAACAGGTCTACAACAATAAGGGTAGTATGTCATATGTCAGTACAAGAAAGAAAGTCAGATGAAGATTATAATCCTACCTAGTACAAGTAATTACATAAATGAATCATGCTCTTACCAGTTATTGTATGGTAGGAGAATTTGTGATTTATCTTGTTAGGCCAGCATGGCCTTGCACATAGCATCAATCGTCACTCTGAGGTCTAGAGTTAAAGGTCATTGGGATGAGGAAGCATATGACAATGTTTTTCTCCTTGTATGTCTTTGCCTTCATCCCATAGACAGGAGAAGTCAATTTTGATGGATACCATGATTCAATTAAATGTACACACATGGGGATAAAGCTCCCATATATGGTCCACAAGGACAAGATTTTGATATCTAGGGGCAAAACTATGTAAAAGTCATATTATTCCTTGAATAGCACTAGGGGTACCTCATTCACTCCATCATAGAAATCACTGTCCTGGTACCTTGCACCAATATGAACCCCCCTTTTGGTTTAAGTAAAACTCATATGGAGTTTCCAGTTGTAGAGTCCAAAGTGCGCTTCAGATGGACTAGAGGTTGACCTAAGTTAATCTACCACTGCTATTTTTGTTTTGTGCCTATTTATTTAGAGTGACAATGCAAGTTCTTCCGATTGCTATATGTTGTAGTTTCCTTGTCTACCACACTAATCTTTTGAATGTTATTGGGCCGGTCCTCAACTTCAGAAATTTGTGCAAGAGCTTGGGTACGCATTGGATTGGTAGGATGTTCAACATCTTCATCAGAACTGCAATCCAACATTGTGGCAATAAGGACTATGTTACACTTCCATCATGGCATTAAGGAGCCCATGTTGATCCCTAGTGTTCACCTATCATCATCCGTGATCATTTCTAACTGAACTATGGTATACTTTTCTTTAGCCAATGTAACTAGGCTAAATACTACATAGCCGAAGATAACATTCATCCATGATATTATATCCCCTGGATGAGCCTAGTAGGCAGCCACCTTATGCCTAAATAATAGCCTTGCATCCTTGCATCCTTGCATCCTTCCACCACCTTTTCTTTCCATTTGGCTTGGACCAAAGCTAATAATTCTTCATGCGTACTCGCAGTTTTCCAAACATGACTTCTGTATGTGGACATGTCATTCTTGAAGGCAACCTAGCATGGAACCTATCCTATACATTGTGCCCAACCGTTATGCTTTTTATTCCCTAGTGCCCAAGTTAGGACGTCATCTTTCCTGTTAGGAACGGAAGTATCATTTGCCACTTGATCATATAGTACTTGTATCTTTTTAGTGAGTCCCTAGACTATATCGCTTGAAAAATTCAGAGAATCGCCATCATTATGGGCCATCTAACTTCTTGCAAGAAGATACCTCAATGATATTATGTGGATGAACTTGTCGTAAGACTAGAATCTTTTAGAAGCCATGCACTAGTCACAATTGACAATATAATGTACTACTGCAATAAATCTTAAATTGTTGTGTGTAGCGTACTGAGCATTCAGCTCCTCTCTTCAATGGTATTATGACCATCGATACAAAATGCTCAAGTAAAGATGTTTGTTGGATTTTAACCCAAGTTTTGGTTCTTGTGTGTATGATCTATACTCCTGTGATCATGAAGGAAAATACTAAATTATAGAGTACATATATGTTGAGCATTTAGAAAGATTAGATTCTCCACACTGCCAAACCGAGCAACATGGAGACTGGGTCGAAAATATATAATGTAGATTTGATAGCTACATTATTGTACTCATTCAGTCGGTTGAGAAGTACTGCTTTGTCAATCCATGTGAGGCAATACCAAGAAAGCAGACGACATTCTATCTAGGTAGTAATAAACCTCTAGATAAAACTCTTAATGCAAGTAAGCTCCTTTACATAGTCAAGAGCAAAGGATAAATCAATGTCTTAATGATCAGTGTGTGGCCCCAAAACTAGGTAAGTGTTTACAATGTTTTAATTTGGTCTAGTGATGATGGTCCGCTTGTAGTGATACTCCTTATGGAACAGTGAAAAAATCTCTTTAAACAACATTTTTATGCTATTGTAAATTTTAGGTCGAGGAACTGATAATGTATGTGGATGTCTGCCTAGACTAGAGTCAAATCTTTGTTGAGGTGAATCTAGGTGCATATTTCTTCTCTTAAATACAAGCTCAACTAGTCTCTCTAAGTAACAAAGAGTACTATGCTTTGATATATACTTAAAGAGTTGATTACTACTTATTGAAAAGTACGGTATCTTGCAATAATATAGTCGCTTTGGTGTTCAACACCAAACATGAGAGGAGAAGAGAGGCAAAAGATGAGTGCACATGAGTGATATGCCAAGTCCACTAAACTCCTCTTTTATAGGGGAGGTGGGGTTGGGGTTTTGCCTTCCTTCCGATGGTAGAGTTTATATTTTCAAAAGAGTCCCAAAAGATATAAATGGGCCATAAACACTCCGCAATAAGTCCTTGACTTTTGGCCCAAACACTAAAATGCAAGTTCCTAACATATGATACACCCCAATAGTAGGTCGTCAGCTATATGGTTTTGACTAGAAGTAAGGACACAATATTTGGGTACAACTAACTGTGGCCTAACTACAACTCAGACTCAGCTGTGAGGATAATCCTTCACAACCCAACCATATGTGCATCATTAAAAGATCCACCCCCCAAAACCACATGGTGAAAAGGGTATGGACAAAAGAGTATGCACACACCTCTCTCTATGTAGAGATTGACTAGGGATGCTTTGAACTTTGACTAGCCTTTGCTACAAATTTCTTCTCATGATTTGTCTTTTGACATCCCGACCCTTTGCGTGTCCTTGGGTCCTTGATCGCTTCATTTTGTGGTTGAGCCTTACTTGATTTAGTCTACGCAATGAAAGTATGTGAAGTATAATGTAGTTATAGATGATCAAGACATCTTCAAACTTTTGCTCACGGGCACCATCAAGGATTTTGTACATGAGAGAGATTCTTCTATATGCTTGGAGTAGATGATGTAGGCATGGTTGTTGCGTTTATTGATGAAGACGAGATCGAAGGTATCAATATTGGTGGCAATGCCCCATGCTCCAAATTGATGGTGAAGTTAGAATCAAAGATCTTAGAGTCGTTAGTGAATCCTATTGATGAAATGTTGGAGTAGCCAATGTTAATCACAGCAAAATGGCTGCAAAATTATTGTCAACGATGCCAAAGGTATTGGCAAAAGCCCCTTATTGAAATGTTGGTAAAGTTGTTGTCGATGATGCCGAAATCAATGGCGATGCCCCTCTTGCAATGTTGGCAAAGGTAGCACATATGACACCAAAGTTAAAAGTGAAGCCCCACAACGAGTGTTGGCGAAGGCATGACAAGTCAATGGTGTTAGAGTCGATGTAGAAGCCCGTTGAGCCAAGACCCAAGATGCTGGGGTGAGCGCTGTCATTGACGTCGTTGTAGATGAAGTCCTCACTGAAATGTTAGTGAAGGTGTTGTTGATGATGACGTTGTTAGTGGTGAGACCCTTGTTGAAGATATAACACCCTAACCCATTATTAGCTTGTAGTAGTTGTTACATTTGGCACATGTGTGTTTGTGGTCAGTGTATTTAGTACCATCATGAAAGTTTAGGAGGGTGATGACCAACATATAATCCTTGTGGTTCCAAATGTAGCACCTCCAGTTAGCCCTTTTACATGAAGCGAGGAAGAAAATATAAGAAAGGTGCTACGTCTATGCATCCACATGAGAAGATATGCCATAATTTTAGATTTTGGATGTGATAGGTTACATAAATTGGCTAATACAGAGAGTTGGTGAAGACGAGAAGTCAACGACGTAAGTGAAGCGTCGATAGCGAAGACCCTCGAGCCAAGATGTTGGCATGAGTATTCTCAATGACATCAAATATAATGGCAAAGCGGGCCATCGTCTAAATATATATTGGCAAACACATTATTCATGCCGCTAAAGTTGATGTTGATCCACTCACCGAGAATAGGCATAGACAATGTGATGGCTATTTATGTCATTGTAGAGATGCCATTTATTGTAGTGATGGCTAGTTGAGTTGAGTGAAAAAATGTATCTCCTTGAGCCGGAACAAGGATAGAGCACAAAGGCTACCCAAGGAGTCGAGAAGTTCCCGGTCAATCATATCATCGTAGTACAGGCTGTCCTGCCATGGGACTATGGGAGGCAAAAGACAAAAGCGATAGAGGTGGCCAACGAAATGGCAAAGCCAGGGCACAAGGTCCACTGGAATCCTATCCCGACTGACTCGAGGTCCACCCAGATCAAGACAAGCTCGAACAACCCACTAAGGACGGCTCACGGCATCAACTACTTGCAGGGAGACGCCAGAAACAACTTCATCCAGTAGAATCGGGGTGACATTTTCTTCTATACGATGCCACAGCCCCGCACTATCACATTGACACAACGAGCCGGCTACTCACACTACGTGAAAAACTCACTGTAGGAGCGCTTGCCCATTTGTAGTAGGGGCGGCTCGTGATGGAGCCGCCCCTACAGTGGCTGGGGCGGGGAGCTGGCCGGCCGCATCACCAGCCGCCCCCGCTAACGCACTTTGTAGGGGCGGGCGGGTGATCCGGCCGCCCTTACTACAGTATGTAGGGGCGGCCGGGTGATCCAGCCGCCCCTACAGTGGTCTGTAGCAATAAGTGACTTGCCCACCCTTCTTCCTCCCCGAGCCACTCACTCCAACTCGAAAAAAAGGCTTGGGAGGCCTTGGGCACCTCCCTAATTTTGCTCTAGGAAGGAGGGAGGTTTCCAACTCAATTCCTTTGGTGGAAAGCTTGTTTAAGGTAAGGGAATGCCATTCCCACCCTCTAATCCAAATTTCATTGGTTGATTAGTGAGCAATTTGCATTCTTGTTTTCTCTCTCTTTAATGGTGCTTGAGCCATGTATTGCCCAAATTGGAGCTTATCTTTGATGGTACTAGTGTTGATTAGGTGGAGACATGACCTTGCACCCTCTATTTGATGATATAGCTTGATTTTAGTGGTGATTAATTGTAGTTTTGATGTAGTGCATGTTCTAGATCTAAGGTGGTCTTTTTTTTATATCATGACATTATTGGAATGTGTGGTTGGCATATGAGTACTTGTTGGTAAACTAATAGTTGTTGCTAATTGTTAGCTAATAATGGTAGATAATAATTGTTGCAAAAAATAATTGTTGCTAATTAAAATTGTTGCTAATAATAATTATTGTTACTAATAATTGTGCCTAATTATTGTTCCTGCAAATATTTCCCAACACAGTTGATGCTAATAATTGTTGCTAATAATAGTAGGTAATAATTGTGTTACTAATAATTATTTGGCACTATTTGGAATTATTTGGCATTATTTGGAATTATTTGGCACTATTACTAATAAGTGTGTTACTAATAATTATTTGGCACTATTTAGAATTATTTGGCATTATTTGGAATTATTTGGCACTATTACTAATAAGTGTGTTACTAATAATTATTTGGCACTATTTGGAATTATTTGGCACTATTTGGAATTATTGGAATGTTACTAATAAGTGTGTTACTAATATTATTTAATATACATTCATAATTCTTTTTAAGGATGGAGGACAGGGCTACTTGGATGTATTGTTGGCCAAGGATTTCGAATGGCTTTTCTGATGAGGTGGACAAGTTTGTTGAAGCCGCGGTGAATCATGCAAGGCAATCAAGGGCTAATCGTTCAATTCTTTGTCCCTGCAAAGATTGCAACAACGAAATGGCAACTTATGATGGGGACGTGATCAGATCACATCTGGTTAGGCGAGGATTTGTTTTTGACTACACGGTATGAGTTCACCATGGTGAAGTAATGGTGGATGACGGCAACGAATGGCACGATGCCGTTGACGACCAGTTGCCCGCCGCCGACGATCAGTGTGGGTTTAACGTGTGGATGCAAGATGATTTGGCCAATGAACAGGCACTTGGTGATGATGGCGGTGGTGTCGACAATGATGATGTTGATACTTGCGGTGTCGACAATGATGATGGCGGAGCAGGTGATGAGGGTGATGCAGAAAACTTTGACCACTTAGAGCAAATGCTTTGGGACTTTGGACCAGAAATACTACGCAGAGAAGAAGGGTCTAGAAAACCTTGAGCGGGTGAAAGCGTCGTCGAGGGCGATCGTGTATGGTGTTGATAAGGGCTGCCCAAAACAAAGTGGACACCGCTCCGTTTTGTGCTCGAGCTACTACTCCCGAAGGCTAAGTACGGCCGGTCGGACCGCGGCTTCGATGATCCGTTGCATCTTCGTCATCCGTGCCGCCACCGCCAAACCTAGTTCCCTCCAACACATACCATGCGAAAAAGGTCATAAATCCATTGACAATGGGTGTTGAAAAGATCGATGCATGCCCCAACCATTGTATCCTTTTTCGCGGTAAAACGTTCGGAGGCTGGATAAATGTCCTCGTTGTGGGGCAAGTCGGTACAAGGACAATGACGTTTACGGTGGCGGAGAAGCCGTCACCGGGAACAAGAGGAGTAAGAAGGGTTCCAAAAAGGCGGTACCACAATCTCAACCTCCGAGAGGACACCCCATTAGGCAATGACGCAAGAAAGAGGAAAATTCCTGCCTTGGTAATGTGGTACTGCCGGTGGACCGACCGGTTGAGGCGTATCTTCCTAAACCCTAAGGAAGCCGCGCTCATGACATGGTGGTACGATGAGCGCCCGGCCGATGACGATGTGATTGCACACCCGGCCGATGGCGTCGGTGGCGGGACTTCGATAGAAACAACCCGGATTTCGTGATGACCCAAGGAATGTACGGTTCGCCTTGAGCACGGATGGAATGAATCCCTTCAACGAGAGGACTAGCAAACACAAGCACTCGGCCGTGATCCCGACGATGTACAACATCCCGACGTGGTTGTGTATGAAGAGAAAGTACCTTTTCCTCACCGTTCTTGTTTTTCGGCCCACAAGAACCAGGCTTTGATATGGACGTGTTCCTCGAGCCCGTGATGGAAGAATTCGAGAAACTATGGAGGACCGGGGAGCGATGTACGATGCGTTCAAAAAGGAGACCTTCACATTAAGAGCAATAATATTTGTGACCATCAACGACCACCCCGCGTTGTATGCCTTGTCCGGGACAAGTTCAAAGGTAAGACAGATGCCTAGTCTGTTCGGATGATACGAAATGGGTGTTCCCGGATGGATCCAAGAAGGTTGTTTACATCGTGAACCGTCGCTTCCTAAAGCAAGGTCACAAGTACCGCAGCAAGCTGTACTTAAAGTACTTCGGCGACATCGAAGAGGATGAAGACCAGCCTCCGGTGAGACGTCATGATGGAAAATATGTGTTCCAAATGGTGAAAAACATAAGCGTCGTCTATGGAAAGAAGAAAATAGATGGAACGCCCGAGAGACGAAGCATACCTCCTATCGAAGGCGTGCCTTTTAAGAAAAAGTCAATCTTCTTTCGTATCTTAAATACCGGCCTCGAATTGGAGGTCCCCCATGCCATTGATGCTATGCACGTGCGTAAGAATGTCTTTGAGAGTCTCATCGCTACCTTGATGGACACAGCCAAGTCAAAGGATAGTCTCGAGCACGGAGGGACATGGAGCAGCTAAAGGTTATGCCGAGCTTTACCCGATACATGACCCAAAAACCGGAAAATACACCATCAATCGCTAGCTTCAACCTAGAACGGGAAGAGAGGGAGAGGTATATGCACTTCTCGTGAAGGGGACCAAAGTCCCAACTGGGTTTTCGGCAAACCCGAAGAAGCTAGTGTCGATGAAGGACCTGTCATTCGAAAACTGCAAGGCTCACGATTGTCATATGATGCTGACGGTGTTCCTACCAATCGCAATCAGGGCTATCAAGCCAGAGTTCTTGAAGATGGCTATCACCCGCATGTGCTACTTCGGGTCCAGGATAACGCGAGAAGAAGATTAGCAAGAACGAGCCGAATGACCTACATGATTTCGTCGTGGAGACCTGTGCCCAACTAGAGATGTGTTTACCTCCCGCTTTCTTCGACACAATGGTACATCTCATGATTCACATGGTTCATCGATACGGGCGTTGGGCCCTTGCTACTTGCATGAAATGTGGGCGTACGAGCGGTTCATGTCGGTTCTAAGCCGATACGTGCATAATCGTGCTTACCCGAGAGGGCTCCATGATAGAGGGCTACACTAATGAAGAAGTCATCGAGTGCTTGTCAAGAGTACCTAAAAGTACGAGAGAGGGATTGGTATTCCCGATTCTCGCTACAAGAATAGGCCGGTCGGGAAGGGCACAAATGGTAGGAAAGTCTTCATCGATGAAGATTACCAAGAAGTGAGTCGGGCGCACTACGCTGTCTTGGCGGGCTCAAAACCGATGGATCCATACATTAGTGAACACTTGGAGATCATCTCATCGGAGTCACACGGTCGTAGAGGTGACTGGGTCATGAAACAACACAAAAGTAACGCGTAACTTCATGGTTGAAGGACAAGAACATATGACTGGAGAAACCAAAGACTCCATTACCATCGTAAGCTAGCAGCGGGGCCATCAAGACAGGTGACATCTTGGAGTTCGTATGAGATCAACGGGTACACATTCTATACCCACACAAAGGATAGCAAAAGTGTGAACCAAAAAAGCGGTGTTCGAGTAGTGGCTATCGGCGAGGGGGCAAAAAGGTCGACTACTTTGGCATAATTGAGGAAATATGGGAACTTGACTATGGGATTGAGGAACTAAATGTGGCCCTATTTCGATGTCGCGGCTCAATAAACCCGAAATCAATGAAATTGGATTGAGGGTCGTGGACCTCGAACATAGGCTTCAATGATGATCCATGGGTGCTCGCTTCACATGTTATGCAAGTTTTCTTTATGACCGACCCGCTCGTATACAACCCCCAAAGAAGAAACCTAAGCATGTGGTTATCCCCGGAAAACAACACATTATCGGAGTGGATGGCGTCGAAGATGTTGATGCCTACAATAAGTTCGATGAAATGCCGCTTTTCACAAGCTTTACAAAAAAGATCAATGAAGTGGAAAAGAAACTACCCAAAAACATATTGCCATGGGCGGAACGAAAAGCTGTCAAGTGGAAAACTGTCTCGGGGGAGGACTAGTTATGATAAGCATAATTACATTTATGTATGTGTGTGTGTGAGACTACATTTATGTATGTGTGTGTGTGAGACTATATTTATGTATGTGTCAGACCATATTTATATGTGTACTACACTTTCGCAACGCTTCGTCGAATGCAAAAATGACCTCTGTATGAATTGTTCGTCTTGACGAGTGGATCAAACTTGATGTTCATGACTTTTCGAGGATGGCCCGCCTAGGGGGTCGAAAACCCGCGTCTAGCCGCGAAAAACTGAAGTCTCAAAGTTTGAATGGTCCAAACCATCCCAGATGAAAAGGTAACCATTGGAGAAAATATGTATCTTGATGAGTGGATCAAACTTGTTGTTCATCACTTTTGCATCTGAGGCCATCTAGGGTCCGGTCAACGTGTATTTTCTGAAAAAACAGAGGTTTGACTTGGTCAACCTAGGTCAAACGAGGTACCAAATGACCTCAAATGAAAAACTTTTGAATACAAGATAGTTTTGTCTCATCAAGATACATATTTCATACATAGAACACTTTTGCATTTGAAAAAGTTTTAGTAAACTCTTCTCACAGGGTTTCAAAATCCAAGGCGAGACTTGGTCAACCAAAGTCAAACGAGGTACGAAATGACCTCAAATGAAAAACTTTTGAATACAAGATAGTTTTGTCTCATCAAGATACATATTTCATAGATAGACCATTTTTGTATTTGAGGAAGTGTTGGTAAACTCTAGTCACAAATTCTTGAATCCCACATGACTTAATGAAACTTCATGCGGGGACGAGTGGATTTAGAACTACACTTTCGCAACGCTTCGTCGAATGCAAAAATGACCTTTGTATGAATTGTTCATCTTGACGAGTGGATCAAACTTGATGTTCATGACTTTTCGAGGTAGGCCCGCCTAGGGGGTCGAAAACCCGCGTCTAGCCGCGAAAAACTGAAGTCTCAAAGTTTGAGTGGTCCAAACCATCCCAGATGAAAAGGTGACCATTGGAGAAAATATGTATCTTGATGAGTGGATCAAACTTGCTGTTCATCACTTTTGCATCTGAGGCCATCTAGGGTCCGGTCAACGTGTATTTTCCGAAAAAACAGAGGTTTGACTTGGTCAACCTAGGTCAAACGAGGTACCAAATGACCTCAAATGAAAAACTTTTGAATACAAGATAGTTTTGTCTCATCAAGATACATATTTCATACATAGAACACTTTTGCATTTGAAAAAGTTTTAGTAAACTCTTCTCACAGGGTTTCAAAATCCAAGGCGAGACTTGGTCAACCATAGTCAAACGAGGTACGAAATGACCTCAAATGAAAAACTTTTGAATACAAGATAGTTTTGTCTCATCAAGATACATATTTCATAGATAGACCATTTTTGCATTTGAGGAAGTGTTGGTAAACTCTAGTCACAAATTCTTGAATCCCACACAGACTTAATGAAACTTAATGCGGGACGAGTGGATTTAGAACTACACTTTCGCAACGCTTCGTCGAATGCAAAAATGACCTTTGTATGAATTGTTCATCTTGACGAGTGGATCAAACTTGATGTTCATGACTTTTCGAGGTGGGCCGGCCTAGGGGGTCGAAATCCCGCGTCTAGCCGCGAAAAACTGAAGTTTTAAAGTTTGAGTGGTCCAAACAATCCCAGAGGAAAAGGTGACCATTGGAGAAAATATGTATCTTGATGAGTGGGTCAAACTTGTTGTTCATCACTTTTGCATCTGAGGCCATCTAGGGTCCCAAAAAACACGGTCAAAGTGCCTTTTTAAAATAATCCAAGATTCAATTTTTTTTTTAATTCAAAATTTTTTATTTTTCTTTTTACTAAAATTGTTTTACTTGAATTTGTTTTTTAACATTGTTTTGGAATTAAGTTTCCTATTTTTTAAGTTATCTTGTTATTTTTTGATTTTTATGAATTTTTAAAAAAACAAAAAAAAGGCACCGTAAGGGCGGGCGGCTCCCTCGGCCCGGCCGCCCTTACGGTGGTGTCGCCCGACATAAAGGGGAGGTCCCCTTCCCGGGGCCTCCCCGGCTAAGTCCGGGGGCGAACCTTGTCATTTGGGACGCCGGCAGCCGCCCGATTTCCCCCCACCGCCGCCGCCGCCTCCCCACGCGCGCCGCTCTCCCCACGGCGAGCTCCCCGTGGCCGACGCCGCATCTCCGCCTCCGCCCTCCGCATCCTCCCCTCCCTCCGCATCTTCCTCTGGATGGCACCGGGCGGCTAGGGTTTCGCCGCCGCCTCCCCACCGCGCCGCATCTCTCCCCACGGCGAGCTCCCCCGTGGCCGACGCCGCATCTCCGCCCTCCGTCCTCCGCATCCTCCCCCTCCCTCCGCATCTTCCTCTGACGGCACCGGGCGGCTAGGGTTTCGCCGCCGCCGCCCACCGCACCGCCAGGCCCGGCCCCGACGGTCCCCGTGCGTCTCTCCTTCCGCGAGCTTGGTGCACGTCCGCGAGCTCGGGAGGCCCGCAAGCTTCTCCTTCCGCGAGGAGCTCGGTGTGCCTCTCCTTCCGCAAGCTCTCGGTCCCGGTGCCGTCCTGGTGCTCCCTGCGGCGCTCGTAACCTGTCGCCGGCGAGCTCTCCTTCCGCGAGCCCGGCGACGTCTTCTTCCTTTCACTGCGCCTAGTCAGGTACGCCCCCCCCCCCCCCAATTTGTGATGCCTCCGTGATTGGATTCGTGCTCGTGGATCAGTTGCCATGAGAGTTGTTGCTGCAAGATACATTGGATGTTATACAACTTTTGAAAGCTTGACTTGCTAGGGAATGTGCTAACAAATTAGAATCTCTGTGGATCTTGAGCACCTTGTAACGTCTGGCAGTAGCAAGGTTGAGAATTGTTAATCAGTTCATCTATGTTGGCCTCAGCCATAAGCACCGAGTCATAACTCTGTACCTGCAATTGAACTTGTAGATTGAGATTTGGAAATGTTCTTGTTGCTACAAGCCTAAAAGTCTCAACCTTGCTAAGCGATGCCATGCTTAAATAAACCTGAATATGTCGTTTGTATGTCGAGTTTTATATGTTTTAACTTATGCCATGCTTGCTAATTTGATTTGTGGCTTAACTCAACCTAAATATGTCAGTTTTATATGCTTAACCGAATATGTCGGTTTGTATGTCGGTTTTATATGTTTTAACCGATGCCATGCTTGCTAATTTGAGGCCTTGGCTTAACTCAACTGAATATGTCGGTTTGTATGTCGGTTTTATATGCTTTGAATATGTCGGTTTGTATGTTAGTTTTATATGTTTTAAGCGATGCCATGCTTGCTAATTTGATTTGTGGCTTAACTCAACCTGGTCCATTTAGTCCATTTGATCTAGTCCATCTAGTCCATTTTGCTTGCTAATCAACCTGGATGTTTTAATGATCTACTACCATGCTTAACTGTCTACTATACACTTGTCTTACCTGAACTTTGCTATAGAACATGTCATTTTGATTTGTGGCTTAACTGAAATACACTTGGCTTAACTGAAATACACTTGGCTTTACCGAAAGTTTGTGATATACTTATTGCTGCTATATACTACTTGTTGTCTAGATTGATTTAGTACTTGCCAATGAAATAAACCTATCATTTGGCGGGCTTACTTGTCATGGTCTACTCCTACTGTCCTCTACTCCTCTCCTCTACTCCTCTCCTCCACTCCTCTCCTCTACTACTACTACTACTACTACTCTCTCGGCTATTACTACTACTCTACTTTGAACCCGAGGCATAAGCTTTGTTTTTGAATTACTACTACTCTCTTGGCTGTTTTTGAATCTTTGCTGTTTTTGAAATCTGCCTATGATGCTACTTGTTTTTGGAATGCTGCCTATGATGTTTTTTTGATGCTACTTTGAACCGAGGCATAAGCATGTGCAATGATGTTATTTTGATGCTACTTTAAACCCGAGGCATAAGCATGTGCAATGATGTTAACTGAATTTTTTTGTATAATGAGGCATAATTACTCATCCCTTGTTTTTTTTGCCATCTCTCCCCTCTCCTCTCCTCTCCTCTCCTCTCCTCTCCTCTCTACTACTACTACTACTCTCTACTTTTGTTACTACTAATGTCCTCCTCTCCTCTACTCCTCTCCTCCACTCCTCTCCTCTACTACTACCACTACTCTCTCGGCTGTTACTACTACTCTACTACTACTCTTACTACTACTACTACTCTACTACTACACTTTACTACTACTACTACTCTCTACTACTACACTTGACTCTTTATATGGTGGCTATTATATGCCACTCTCGCTGTTTTTTTTGCCATCTCTCCCTCTCTACGTACTACTACTACTACTGTTTATATTGCAGATTGATGCCACTCTTCATGTTTATGCCATTGATGAGAGTTTTTATATGCGAGCACTTGCCTTATGCCAATGATGAGAGTTTTTATATCGAGCACTTGCCTTATGCCAATGATGAGGGTTTTTATATTCTGAGTACTTTTCTTATGCCAATGATGAGGGTTTTTATATTCTGAGTACTTTCCTTATGCCAATGATGAGGGTTTTTTTTCTCTCCTCTGTCTTCTCCTTTGTTTTGCCGATGATGAGATTGTCTAAGTCCATTCTTTGTATGGAATATGAGCTGATGATCAGGAACTTGTGAGCAACTTGGCATCGTTACTAGCCGCCCCTATAGTGCCTTTTTCTCTGTTCTCTGTTCTCTATTTTGATGCCTTGATGCTCCAAGTTCTTGATCAAATGAGGCTAGACATGTTTCTGAGGCCTTTTTTAAACCTTTCCCTCTCCACACTTCTCCTCCTTCCTCTCTCATCCTCTCTCTTCTCTTCTTCTTCTTCTTCTACTACTACTACTACTACTACTACTACTACTACTACTACTACTACTACTACTACTAGTACTACTAGGACTACTAGGACTACTACTACTAGTACTGATACTAAAGCACACTTTATTCCTTGCCTCTGTTAGAACAAATCACGTGATGGCGGGGACAACAAGGAATGCAACCCCATCCAGCCCCACGAAGAGCACCCTAGCCCTAGAGGGCCGGGAAACAACCTTCCGCTTGGATACGATTATTTCGAACAAGCGGCGTCGAGAATCTACAAATGCTTACTCGGGAGGACCTTGCCGAGGACCAAGTGGGAGAAGCAGGGGAGAAGGAGAGGATGATGAAGGTTACGGCGGGGACGATGGCTCATCCTCGGCATATGAAAGTCCCGAGGATCCTTTCCCCGAGAACCGGACATAAGCCAACGGCGGATGAGTTGGACAAGGACTTTGATCCAAACGACGAGGTCGACGAGGAGGTAGGGATATGAAAGTCCCTTAGTAAATCATAAAGTTTGGTAACGCTATGTTTTGCTTACCTCTACTAACACTTTGACCTGTTGTTTATACAGGCTCCTCCCCCACCTCCGAAAAGACGTCGTCGGCGTCCGCACGTTTTGCCGAAAACGACGGAGTAGGGGACAAGAGGGCGAGGCAACATGCACGGGAGACTACCAATGTGGCCTCTGCTCCACAACCCGAGGGCACAACCTCGGCCTCGACTAGCAAACAAAAGAGGACACGAGGGCCCGGGAAGCCAAACCAATATCCAAGTGACAAAATGATCTATGTGATTCAAGAGGTCGGGGAAGAAGGGCGGGTCCTCAAGCCGAAGCCGAGATCAAAATACCGCAATGCGATTGGGGCACTCGTGAAAGACCATTGTAACCCAGCAGTCCCTAATTGGAAAGACATCACAGAAGAGGAAAAGGACTCCCTATGGAAGCGTCTGGTGAAAAATTTCGATTTTAGGATTCCGGAAGAGAAGCTAGTAGTAGTAAGGCGACGTGCTATGAAGACGATGGGAGAGTCCTTCCGACGGTGGAAGACTAAGCTGAACACAGAGTACATCCAAAAGGGGTTAACTCCGTACCACAAGTATGGAAAAATAACTCCTGCTGTCTGGGCGTTGCTCGTGGCTGACAAGACTACGCCGGAAGCTTTGGCCCTAAGTGAAAAGAACCGCTTGAATGCGAAGAAGAACATACACCACCCTCGTCTAGGCCCCGGTGGCTATGCTGGCAAGGAAGATGTGTTTCGTAAGATGGAAGCAGATGCCATAGCTGCCGGGAACACACGAGTGACGAAACTAAGGCGGCGCACCAAGCATTGGGTCTTTGCAAGGAGTGAATCGGGGAGCGATCCCGAAATTTTCCAAGCCGAGACCGAAGAGGCGTGTCAAGGATAATGAAATATCCGAAGACGCCGAGAAGGGCACATTCACTCCTACTAGAGAGAGGGACGAGCTTACCCTTGGCTTGGGAAACCCCGAGCACGGGCCGTGTCGGGGGTTAGGGAAACATACGACTGGAAGGATGGATTCAAGCTCAATGAGGAGAGGGAGATGTACAAGAAACATGGGAGAAACCCGGAGACACTTCAATCCATGGTGAATGAAATGGTCGACCGGAGACTCCGAGCGGTAGGACTGTCTGCGAGCGGCGGACACAAATGGAGCCGCCTCGAGACTTGGCTATAATAAGCAGCCCTCGATGTTCGGCGGCCAAGGTTCCAATGCAGCCTCCGCCTCGTCGATCACATACAATGGCCAACTAGTTGCACCCTGTTGACGCCCGTCGGCAGGGCACAGGTGATGACTGAGGTGGCAACGGGTGTGGCATATCCTCCAACTCCAGGCGACATCTGGCACGGCAACCCGGTCCCGAATGACTACACTAAGGTCGAGGCACTAATCGTGAAACCCGGCTATGAGAAGCATAATGTTGATTTTCCAAATAGCGAGGGGGTACGTGAGCTCGGACTACTCACGAAACAGTTCATCCTCTGGTACAAAAAGGACATTGTGTTGAATGTTACATCGCCAACTCCGAGTGATGCACATCGGAGACAGTCCGCCTTGAGGATGGAGAGATCGGCTATTCACCGTCTCGTGAGGAGAAGCTGGATGTATGAGGCGGCCCCCCGCGAGCATGATGAGGCGGCACGGGCGAGCATGATGAGGGGGCACCGCGAGCATGGTGAGGGGGCACCACTACGGGATGATGAGGGGGCACCAATAGAGAATGATGAGATGCCACATGTGAGTAAGCGCCGCAACAACCTCCGTAGCTCATGCCGAGGCGCCACAAGTGCCTCCCCGAGCCGAACAAGGTGCAGCTCATGCCGAGCCGGAGCGTGATGTGACGCCCCATGTGCTTCCCGAGCCACAACCATGTCCAGCTCGCCCGAGCAAGGCCTTGAAGAGATGGCACAGTCTTCTAAACAATCGAAGCTCGAAAGAAGATCCCCATCATGATAAGAAAGGACACAAAGTCGACAACTTTTGTGGAGCTGCCGAAGACCAATTTGATGAAGTGGTATGCTCATGACCGAAAGAAGCTCGAGAACACGAGGCATTAACACTTTTGCCTACGGAAAACCGTTGATCCTCGAATACAAAGCTGCAAAGAGGTATCCAAATTTGGAAAGGATCACGTGGTCCAAGGATTGCCCGAGAGAATATGTAAGAGGCAAACCTTTCCTACCAAACCGGTATCTCAAAAAGATGCCACTTGGAATGAAAAGGTTCCATGATTGGTACTTTTTGCATGCTTCAAAAACAAAAATGCAATTGGTGGAAGCTATAGTACCTGAGGGCACATTTGGTGGCCCAACTACTACCATTTCCTTCGACTTCAGCGAGGTCCGCGAAATGTTTTGCCTCGGTTCAATGTCGATGAATCTGATTCGCACCTGGTGCTTGTAAGTCCTCTTCCTCTTGATATGAGCTCAATGTAACCTAGTTGGTTTTTGTTGTAACTAACTTACGTCGTGATCTGTAGAATGCAAGCACACTTCATTAAAGCTACGAAGTCTTTAGAGGCCGGGTATATCGACCCACCTATAGCATCGATAACCTTTAACTTCCCAAAGAATTGGAAGATGGATGCGCCGAGCTAGCTGAAGGGGTGACGGTTGAGGAGAAAGAGAAGATCCGCTGGAAGAGAATAAAAAGGAGGGCTTGAGGGTTGCGTCGTGGATGGCCGTATATATAAAGCATCTCGAAAACTACAAAACAATATGGATACCATACCACTTCGAGGTGAGTTCGGTTTGTATACTTAAACATTGTTCGGTATATCTCATTTCGATGTAAACAAACTTATGTGTCTATTCTATATTTAAAACTCATGCAGTAACCCTTTGGATAGTCATAGGCCTCCGCCTCGGGAGAAACATGGCATACGTACGTGATTACGCAGATTTTGACCCGATACATATATGGACTTCACAGCGATTCTCGCGACGTAAGTAAATTTGTAATCCTATTGACATTAGATGATTCACTTTGATGTTGAATTCTACATACTAAGTTTCTTTTGTACGGGGCATTCGGGACATATGTCACAAATTACGATGGCATACATAATCCGAGAGATGGGGACCCACTTGACTTACAAAACTCACTTTGTTCGGTAAGTGCAACTTAGTTTGGCACTAGATTACATGGTTTTCTATACTTGTACTTGACATTTTCATATGCAAATTGAAACACACACAGTACCCGAAGCAGAAGCCAGGGAGTATGCATTGTGGATATTATGTATGTAGTTTCATCAGTAACATGAAGGGCTACAGGAGACACCCTGAATTGGTAAGTTCGAATCCTTAGTAGGTCGTAGTATGATGCATGCAATCTCTCTAGAACTAAACTTAGCTTTGCAATCTCTCTAGAACTAAACTTGGCTTTTGTGACCAATGTAGTGGGAAGAAGAGCACGGAGTGCAAAGGGACCCCTATAAGGATGATGAGCTAATAGAGATGGTAGGTGACCTATGCAACTTCATAATGGACCAAGTGGTATATGTCAACGGTCATTACCATAACCTACTCTCAGAGTTAGGTAGCATTCCGGAGTATGAGTTCCTTCGTCGGACCGATTTGCTATCTCTAGGTCGTTGAGTGCTTGTGCACTTGTAGTAATGGACTTGTGTTACTTTTGATGAACTTTCGATTTGGTTGTAATATGTTGGACTTTCGATTTGGTTGTAATATATTGGACTTTTGAACTTGTTGATGGAACATGCTAAATTTGGCTGTGATGGAGATTATATATATATATATATGCTGTGCTGTAAATGTATTATTGTAATTTATTATTTTTTTTGCTGAAAATCCATAGTAGGGGCGGTGGTGTTCGGCCGCCCCTGTGGTCGTGTAAGGGCGGCGGTGGAACACCGGCCGCCCCTACTATGGTCGTGTTGTAAGGGCGGCTGGAACACCGCCCGCCCTACTATGGTTGTGTAGTAAGGGCGGCTGGTGTTGAGCCGCCCCTACGGTCCCCCACCGTAAGCTCGGGGCGTAGGGAGCGGCTCGCCCAGCCGCCCCTACAGTGGCTTTTTAGCCGCCCCTACAGTGGCTTTGTCTAGTAGTGTCAGTTGATGAGCGACCAATCCATCACCCTGTCGATAAAGTGTCCACAAGAGTAAACTTCACCATCCACTCCCCTGACATCTAGAGATCCAAAAGAGGCAACTAGCTACACTAGAGGAAAAATATCCTGAAGTAGGTAAAGTCAATTACACGAAGGAAGAAGCTAATGACATGATTTGACCTTGCAGGATGAAGCACATCTGTAAACCACTGAACAAATATAATATTTACATCTATTCCATTGAAGATATATTAAACATAGATTCCACATAAGTTTCGACTTACTAGACATTTACATGCATGAAGTGCATCGAGGAATTTGGATATCTCTACTGCCCCCCTACAGGTTCGGGGAAGTCTGGCTACTCGAATTAAGCACACGTACGATTTTCCGATTCGTTCCGGAGTCGAACAACACTAGTCCTGGTCGGCCCTGTATATTAATTGTTTTCAACATAATAAGAGATATTTTACCACGCTTGGAAATAATATGAGCCATCCGTTTTCTTAGATCCGACGGCCTAAAAATAGGAGGAACCAGATGAAAGAAACTCAAGTTGTGTACTGGAACCAGAAAGTATGTGGGTCCGGAACTGATTTTGAAGGGTATTATCGTATTTGGACGTCCTGGGAGGCGCATCTCCGAAAAAAAAAACGAAGATAGTCCGTCGCCGCCGCTTCCCCTTCGCCATGGCCGCGTAGGCGCGCGGACGAGCCACCGCCTCTGCCAAGCAGGCACGCGAGTGAGCACTCACCGGTCGCCGCAGGCGCGCAGGTAAGCTGCTGCCGCGCTTGGCTGTGCGGGCTCATCGCTGTCGCAGCCACGTCGCCGTCGTCGCAGCCGCTGCTGGGCAAGAGAGAGAAAGCTATCGCTGCGGCCGTGTCGACGCGCGCGCAAGTAGCCACTAGACAGCACCTTGGGCGCTGGCGTCCGGCACCCTGCGTTTGCCAGGCTACGTCCGGTACTACGAGAACACCAGGGCACCACAGCCGACGCTGGCGGCGAATCGGCAGACTAGGCGCACGAAATGCTGGTAGAGCACGACGCGGAGCGCCGGTTCTTCCAGTATGAGATGAACGACAACAAAATGGGCTTCGGTCTATTCTTTACCACGTTCCGCATCGTCCCTGCCGTCGCGGGCACCACCGCCGGGTGCGAGCTGCAGTGGGAATTTGAGTACGTGGCTGCGAGCCCATGCGCCGCACGCCGAGGAGCCAGGCTCAAGTACGTCGCCGGCGCTCTTGTGTGGAAGCGGAACACAGTTGCGTGATTCAGTAATATTCCTCGCCGGATCGGACTGGAACAGATTCCTCGGCATGTCCGCCGCTCGTGCGTGTCAGCGCGTGCACGAGCACACACCGATCCTGTTCTTGGCATAGCTACGCCTTGGCACATGCGAGAGGTATTTATTCGTAACCAGGACCTGGGAGAGTGAGCAAGAGTGAGGAACTCGCACAAGCATCGCCGCGCTGCCGCAGATGCGTACACGAGCGGCCACGGACGAACAGCGGCCGACCAGCTGACCATGGCCATACGAGCAGTTCGTTCCTTTGTTGAATTGAGTGGCAAGCTAGGAGCCTGGGAGACGACGACGAAGACGATGGGGAAAGACAGGGATGGGGGAGGAGCAGAAGGATCGGCAGCGCGGCTCACGGCGTGGACGCGGCGGCGGAACCGTAGGGGATTGGCATGGAATTGGGATACGGGGAAGTTGAGAAGCTATACATTAGCAAAAGTACTAAACTACCCTTAATTATAATTAAGGAGAGGAACCAACTGAAGAACAAAATAAGGGTAGGAACCACCCAAGCACCATAAAAATTCTCACATAGTAGCGTTTATAAATAACGCGCATAGATAGGCCCTGGTAATAATCGTGATCGCCGACACCCAAGATCGATGGAAGAATCATCCAAGCCGCTAATACAGCGCGGCTCCTGTGTCTGCCCTTGCGGCGGCGGCGGAGCAAGAGGAGAGGTCGTCCCGAGGGGCGGCACGGAGGAGTTGGCGGTGGACCTCGAAAAGGGACAGCAGGGACACCAACGCCGACACGGCCGACACCAAGAGGATGATTCACCGCCGGTGACAGTGGCGGACATGCTGTTCGCACCGGCGGAAGCGCTGTTCGACTTCGACGAGGAGATTCGGAGGACTAGAACTGCCGGCAATAAAGCTGCCAAGTGCATCTTACGGGTACGTCGATTGCATGCATTAATTCGTTCGTTATATCCATGGACAAGTGCATGAGTAGGGTTTAATTTATTTGCCGGATCTGATATATCCATCGTTCTCTTCTCACACGAGATCGATGCTCATCGATGGAGGTATGTAGTGTTTCATTCAACTAACGGAGAATAATACTCTGTTTTTTTAATCAAATCTTTATCTTTATCATTAGAGAAAAAAATACAAAGGAAAAATTAATTTGGATGAGTGATAGAGTAATATGGTCATGAAATTTATTAGTTCCCCTTATTGTGGCGATGACACATCTCCCACATACAACCGGTTTGAATGAAACAAGTTATCATATATATGGGCAGCACAATCCATTGGCAATAGATAGATTTTATATACGGTAATGCTCTATAGAATACGTTCTAATTATAGAACAGTCACCGGCCCGGCCCATCTCCGCAGGGGACTCGAGCGTCCGTGTGTGACCGTCCGTGTGTCTCGACCGTCCTCGACCGCACTGCGTCGCCCTTATCCTTTCTGCCTTATCCTCTCGGGGCATTTCCTCCGATGTCGTTGCCTCGCCTTCGTATTCTCCGCCGTGCGCCGCCCAATCTCTCCAAGCGAGCCGCACCGTGGTGGCACCAGAGTGAGGACGACGGCGGCGGCTTCCGGCTAGCCGCGCGCCTCCCTCCTCTGCCTCCACCCCCTCCCTCCATCCATCCCCTGTGGTGGTACGGCGGCGGAGACCTTCGTGCCATTCGATACTGCGGCCTGCAGGCGGCGGAGGCGGCGCCGGAGCAGGAGGTGGAGGACTTCTTCCCCGAGTGGTGGCTTCCGCAACCGCTGGCTCCACGAGTACGGCGCGCTCGGCCTGCTCGACGCCGAGGAGGACCTGGACAAGGTCAGCGGCGGCGGCGTCGCCGGAGCAGGAGGTGGAGGACTTCTCCCCCGAGTGGTGGCGCTTGCTGTCCACCTCGCCGGCCTTCCGCGACCGCTGGCTCTGTGAGTACGGCATGCTCGGCCTGCTTGACGCTGAGGGGAGGACCTGGACGAGGTCGGCGGCAGCTTCCTCCCCGACGACGACTTCTTCTCCCCTCCAACCCCACGCGCAAGGTACGCGACAGCTCCCCTCGAGGTGGCCCTCTCCGCTTCTCCTTTTTCTAATGTTTAATTTGTGTTTTTCTGTTTGTTTCTTTTGTGTTTTATGTTTGTTTCTTTTGATCTTAAGGTGATGTTTCACGAGTTTTAGGGGATTTTTCCTATGTTTCCACTCCACTGTTGATTTTGTTTCAGGGTAGATGTGATTTTTGTTTCAGGTCCCGCTCTTCTATTGTTTCTGTAGTGTTCTTCAGTTTATGTTTCAATTGATCTATCCCTGTTGTTTCCATATTTGTTTTTCAAATGTTTCAAATGTTTTGTTCATGTGGTTTCAAAATGTTGTGTTCATGTTGTTTCAAAGGTTTCAATTTGTTTGCATTGCTTCAGTTATGTTTCGGGCGTTGATTTGTTTTGTTTCATCTTTTTCAATCTGTTTGTTTCTTTTTCGTTTCAATTTTTGTTTCATCTTTCTCAGTTTGTTGTTCATGTTGTTTCTGGTGATGTCGTTGTACGATTTTATTTCAATTGGGTTTTTTCTAAATTTTTTGTCTTTTTTTGGTGTTTGCAGAGGCTGGCGGCCTACCGGTTATGGAGCGAGCAGAGTTTTGTGGGTGTGCATGGCGGCGGGTGCTTCGTGGGTGTCGGGGCGGCGCTGCGCGCACGCGTGTACTTGCGGGTGGAGGTGGCGTCGGTGTGCCCGCGCGTGCGTGCGACGGGTGTGTACATGCGGGGAAGGGAGATGGGCCGGGCCGAGAGCGTTCTATCCGTAGAACGTTCGATCGGCAGCAACTCCCTTTTATATATGTCTTCCGCACTTTAAGATTTGTGTTATATATATATATATATATATATATATATATATATATATATATATATATATATATATATATATATATATATATATATATATATATATATATATATATATATATATATATATATATATATATATATATATATATATATATATATATATATATATATATATATATATATATTATATATGATTCTTTATTAGTGGTTTCGGTTCAGATTGTTCATCAACTCATATTTTGGCTTTCTGTTTGGAAATCAAAATGGATGCATTCTAGCTGCTTACTCATGGTCTTCTCTCTGCTTTTTCATGTTTTGCTTGATGACTCATATTTGGTTAGTTGTCATAATAAAAGATAGTTTTTTTTGAGATTAATAAAAGATAGTTTTCTTACCAAAGCTTTTGCTTCTTGGTTAAATTCGCAGGGACTGATCGTTTTACTATGGGTCTATATGGTCGATTGGATGAGAAGATACGTGACCACCCACAGCACAGAAGAATTAATTCTAACTATATGTCCATTGGGTACTCTCGTTACAGCTCTGTCTGTGCTCTTTTGCCTATTGATGGGTTGCCTGGATGAATGCATGGAGGAACACGAATATCCCACAAATAATTCCACAGAGTAGCGTACCTAGTTTGGTTTTCTGCTTCTATATTTCAGATGATTTTAGCCAACACTATTGTACATTCAACTAGTTTAGATGAGTTGCAAGTAAATTGTTACTTTTGTGAATTTGTCTTTATAGAATAACATATGAAATTTTGGTCTTTGTCAGAATATAGAAACGGTTGTGAATTTTTAAACGTCTTTGTGCCAACATAGATCAGATTTTGCTGGATTTGTGTGTTTCTGTCTAATGGCCTTTTTATTTTTAGAACAAAAAGTTGCAGGTTCAGTCTACATAAGGGCAGTCCCAATGTAGACTCTAACATGGAGTCTAAATTTATTTATTACCTCGAATATTGTAGATTTGGAGTCTAAATAAGACTTGGAGTCTTGTTTTTTCTCCCTCTTTCTTCAATAAATATGTTGCCACATCAGGAAAATACCATAAATAAGGTGTAATAAATAGTCTTAGTCTCTGTGATAGAGTCTTGCATTGAGACTGCCCTAAAGATGCAACTTTATAATATAAAACATATGCAATAAAAATCGACTGAAAGGAAACTAAAATTATGGCACCTGAATTTTAACAAGTCTTAATAGTTCCCTTTTTGCTTTTTTTGTTGCATTTGGATCAAATATCGTCCCTTGTGTCCTTGTTGTTCATAGAGACAAGGAGAAGGAGCCACATTTCTGTTCACTAGGTAAATGCCCGTGCGTTGCAACGGGAAAAAAATAATATTATGATAGTAAATGTCACGACAAAGTATAAATATGTATTGCACTGTTATAAAAGCAATAATTCAACCTGCAGGCTCTGCTTATAAATGATAACTTTGTGCACGTGAGTTTCCACGAGCTAAAAATCTTTCATTGTGTGGAGCATTCAAAAATTGATATTTTGTCATCACACTATAATCTACATTATCTTAGCAACATGCCGTTTTGAGCCATAGTGAAATAAGTATGCATATTTGTACATAATAATAACAACATCAAAGCAACAATAGATAAAGAATAGATAAAGAATATTGATACACAAATTCACATAATTCAAGTACGTAGTTCAAAATAAAGATCGAAGAAACACAAAATTGATATTTTTTCTACTTGTGATTTTTGCAATAGTCTCAAATCTCAATATCAAAGAAAACCATCTTGTCCTGAAACAAAGATGAAGTACGTCTGAACCAGTAGAACACCTGATTCCAAATTCCCAAATTGACTGTCATAAATTATGCAAGCATGATTTGCCTACAGAAATAATATTTTTCCAATTACAAAAGGGTTTGTACTCTGTACCGACTATTATGAGCTATCACAATTGCATCATACTCACCCCAAGGCTTTTCATTCTCAAACAAGGGCCACAAGCCATTGAACGGCTCGAGTTTGTTTATTCAACAAGGCTGCACAATTTCAGTCATACCAGCCTGTAGTGCACAATGTAGCATGCAATCAACAACTGAATAAACGTTCACCAGATAGGTAAGAACTGAAAGAACTCAAAAGGTTCGGCAAAACCATTAAGTTATACTCTCTCCTACTTGGATTTAACTCTGAGAAAAAAAAAGACAGAACTTGGTAAGGATATGATGTGCATTGTTTGTCGAATTCATGGTTCAAGCAACTTGATGTCATTGACTATGGATCACTGAATACTACATTTCCATGGAGCTTGCATAGGGCGGAGTTGATTAAGTATACATCATTTGCATCACATCTGCACGTGGGCGCATCCCATTCAGGCATTCACACTGATGTGCTTCTCTCACTATGATTCAATCTGTAGTTTTGCATAAAAGAATTAAAATTAAATAAGGCTCGATACAGCTATGTTGTGACATATATAGCTGTATCGCATTTGCAGGCTTCCTTCCTAAAAGCAATCAGCAAAGTAGAAAAAACAGGAAGTCACACAATCGAGCACTTTTTACTATGGAACCGATGCTTTATGTTGTCTTGTAGTTCAATCATAGCGACACTTCAGATTGCATAGTTTTTATATCAGAAAAAAGATTGCGCAGTTCACCCCTGGCCCTAGCTAATTCAGTTTATATTGAATTATGTGAACTGTTGTATACCTGCTTGACAACTTGAGCCTACAGCTGATGCTCCATTCAGAAGAGTGACAACTTGACAACCCCTGCAGTGCTACTAAGAAGTGCCTAGGGATCAATGTTATGGTTTGTTAGAGCAATGGATTCAATGTTCAGTAGTTTGATGCTCCCTACTACTAATATACAGAGTTGATATTCACAGATTGTGCAGCTTGAATCAACACTTTGAAATCTATTTTGTGCTGCCAATGACATAGAATTTGATACCGAATTGACCAGAGAAGCATATTCTGATTCTATACGGTAGAATTCAGTAAACTTGTGTGTCAAATCAATGTCAAGTGCAATGGTTCTCTCTGTTCAGAGTTAATTCAGGTGATTGTACTTAGGCAGGTTCACCAGTTTGCTTCAAAACACGTCAGTGCTCACCTGCAGATTGGATGGGAGAGTAGGCGACTGGTGATCTCAATGAGCTAATTAGCTGCAGATTATTGGATCAGTGGATGGATGACGGTGATTGGATCTCCTCCAGCTTTGATGGCTGCCAGTTGGACTGGGAAGGAATCAAAGCCTTCGTCGCCACCGCCGCCGTGCCATGCTACTCCTCTTCTCGGAAACGCTGGGAGCCCAGATTGGAGGCATCTGGAAGACGGGAGGCGGAGAGGAGGGCCGCGAGGAGGCGCGTCCATGGTGTGGAGGAAGGCGGCCGAGGAGGCGCCCTGGGTGGTGCGGAGGGAGTCCCGGTGAGGGTAGCAGGGCTGGCAACGTGGGCGATGGCTGGCGGCGCGAGTCTTCGATGGGGAGGGCGGCGCTATCAAGTCGCAGGAGCCGGAGGGCGGGAATTGGTCGATGGGTCGGGGGGAGACGGGGAACTGTTTTACGGAGGGGAGATGGGTCTGCCAAGGGTGAACGATTGTTTTTACTGCTTTTTAGGTGTAGAGACTAATAGCACATTTGGATGTAATTACTCGGGCCTAGACTTTGGCACTGGTATTCGGCCTGCCCACAGTACATCCACAACATTTCTAAAAAGTCGGTGAATACAAAATTTGTACCAAGTTGTAGATCTTGAATGTTTACAGAATACTATTACCTAGATGAGCTATATACTTCCTCTGTCCTAGAAAAATGCAATTCCAGCTACGTTGTTTAGTCAATCCAATCCATCTCTCAATTTGACCACCAGTGGTCTTCACTGATTGACAACACCATTAATGGATTGCCAGCGCTCCTAGTCATATCCGCCTTCTCGGGCCTACCCACACCACCCTCAAAGGCCTCAATGGATCTGCCATTCTATCATCATGAAGATCGCCTCAATGGAATTGCCATTCTAGATCCATCATCATGAAGATCTTAGAGGGTGGGTGTGAGATTGAGAGACAAAGAGGGCTCACCTTGGCCGTCGTCCTCTCCGATCCTGCTTGGCCGTTTGGAAAACTATACCGATACCACAGATCGTCTGGGGGCTATACTTAATGTGTACACTCGCGCGACACCGTTTAGAACGAGTCGAGAAGTCCCTGATCAGCATGCCCGCAGCCACTGGTCCTGGACTGCCAAGCGACGGCAGTCTTTTCCGTAATGGACAGGTTGCTAGATGTCTTGATTGGTAAGCCTACTAATATATATCATTGTCTCGGTTGTGGGATGCTTCTCAAGGTGGATCCAAATCTTTTACTGGCCTTCAATGGCCCCTACTCGCTCGTCTTGCACGACTCGGACTCCTTCACCCAACACAGTAGCACCAAGTGGAGAAGCCTAGGGGTGTCGATGGTGATGGACTGTGGTACCATTGGGTTATCCTATACTACTTGTGTTCTACTTTATGTCATGTTTCTAGTTTGTATCTTGTTGGGATATTACATGAAGTCGTCTCTTTTTGAAATCTTGTAGGGATATATATGGGTTTATATAACTATAGGTCTGTCAGGGAGTTCCAAGCTTTTCTCAGCTGCTGTTTTGTCGATGACTCATTACTTCTGATTAGTGCAAATAGCGAGGATGCTACGCATTTGCAAGGTATTAGATCTATATAAAGAGTGTTCTCTTAACATGTCAGCCATAAAAGAGAAGACTGTCGTGATATTCGGTAGAAACACCGAGAGTGAGAAAAACACAGCTCATGCAAGCTCTAAACTTAGCCCTAGGAAACCTTCAATGACAAGTATTTTTGGGTTTCCCCGTACATGTTGAGCAATCGAGAGCAAAAACCTTTGAATATTAATGTTGGTCACGAGAGGCGCACTACTTTGCCTAAACAAAACAACAAGCTTTACCTGGCAGACCCGACAGTTTTATTTACTAGGCGTGGCGCCTGCAGTGATTCCTTCCCAGAAATCACGGCGCAATAATAATGTACTCCCTCCGTCCCATTTAAGATGTCATTGGAAATCCGTGCCCCTCTCACAAACACGCTTCCCGGGCGACATCTTCAATGGGACGGAGGGAGTATATAGTAGGGACGCCAGGCCTCGCACCATCTTCGTGCAGCCTTCCCACTCCACTCCTGCGGCCTCCGCGCAGGCGCTGCACCCGCACGACCTTCCGGTCGCTACTGTGCATGTGCAGCATCCTTCAGCCTCGGCGCCGCCACTACCACCCAAGAGCCATGGTCATCACACGAAAACACCTCCAGCCGCTCCCCATCACCACACACCAATACCGCCTCGAACAAGCATGCAGATGGGCAGATCCGGTAGCTATGTGTGTACTTGTTTGGTTCTGAAGCCATATGGGTTGGGTTGGGTTGAACTCGTATCATATTTGGTTGGAAGGTTGTTGTCATCTTAATTTTTTTATTTGGTTTGAGGGATGAGATGAGTTAGCATGGATTTCATCTTTAACACCGTGAGCCCCGCCATTCCCATCCCCGTCGTCCGTCCGAGCTCCTCCCATGTCGTGGATAGGGACAACGCAGTGGAGGAGGAGGAGGAGGACCGGAGGAGCAGAGGAGAAGGAGGGCCGGAGGAGCCGAGCACTGGGGCCGGAAATGAGTGAAGGATTAGAAGAAGACGGAGTAGCAACGCCGTGCATGTGGGTTCAAATGGTCCGCTCGTTTTTTGACGAATGTAGCCAACCCGAGCACCCGCCACCCAGCAACCATCGAGCCATCGAGGTTGCAACCATGGTGGCAGGCCTGATGGAGAGGATGGGGAGAGAGCCCATGTGGGGAAGCTAGAGGCCCCGCCGCTGCCTTCATTGCCGCCGGGCAGACCTTCCCCAGCGAGCTCGATCGGACAGCGGCGAGGGGAGGGAGATGTGGAGCGAGAGGGTTGGTGGCGGCGTTACGGGAGCCGCCCGTGTCGCCTCTCAGGACGACACGGTGGCTGGGAAAAACCCAGGAGCACATGAAAGTAATTAAGTTCTTGCATCGATGCCATCTGACATGTTCAAAGGAGATCGAACCATTGTGGGGAACAAACTGTTCGCGCACGAGCTATGTCCAATTGTCCATGCATGCGAGCACTACCACCAATTAAACTTTGATCCCAAAACAACAACTGTTTTTTTTTTTTTGGTCCCGCATTACTTATGTTGTCCCAGTACCAGACACTTCTATTGCTGCAGTTGAGCAGGCTCTACGAATGGACCTCACCGCTGGCCTTGGCAAGCCCCAACAACAAGAAAATTGCCGCTACAATAATTGATGTCGCACTTCAGTCTAGAATTATCATTGACACTGATTGCATATTTTATAGGTTCATTGCATATTTTATAGGTCTTTTTTAAGGAAAAATATCAGAGATGAAAGATAAATTAAGAAATTAAATCAAGCAAAGTCTAATGTGATATGGTTATCTTTATAATTGATGATATAGCAGAATCATGTGAACAAAACGAAGACAATAATACAAATAGAGATACAATTATCATGCATAAAAATCCCGGGAGAAGTTAACTAATCTGTTGTGCTAATGCACATGACACAGAGCTATGCTATCTAGGATACCTCGCCGACACCATCATCTCTTGTTCCAAACTGTATCTTCTACTAGATTCCTGAAAGCTCTGACCTTCACAAGTCCATGATGGATAATTTTCCCCAATGCTACCATTCTTGAATTCCTCAGTTACCATATCATCATTCTTGTACATTTTGTTGGAACCTTGTTGAAGTCCTTCTAGTGTATGTTCAACTTGTCGCATCGTTGGTCTTTCTTCACCTCTTATGTTTATACAGGATGCTGCAAGCATAACAACTTGTTGTACTTCTGTGCCTCCTTCCTCTAGAACTTGTGGATCCATTATTTCGACAAGGTTTCTAGAGGCAAGGAGATTGAGGAAATGTGGAACAAGGCCACCATATTCACTAGACAAACGTGAACAAGTTGGTTTCTTCTTGGTGAGTAGCTCAACGAGAATTACACCAAAGCTATAAACATCACTTTTCTCTGTAAGACGACCAGTGTTAAAGCACTCTGGATCCAAGTATCCGAATGTCCCTTGTATCCTTGTTGTCACTCCTGTGTTATCTATTGGAATGTACCTTGAAGCTCCAAAGTCAGATATCTTTGATGTCATTGTATCATCAAGAAGTATGTTACTAGACTTAATGTCTCTATGAATTATTGGGATTGAAACTGACGAGTGAAGATAGGCAAGAGAAGTAGCTATTTCGGTTGCGATCCTCAACCTACTGCTCCATGATAGTGACCTTTCTTGTCCTTCAATATGAAGATGATGATAAAGGGTCCCATTGGGAATAAACTCATACACCAATAATGGCACTTCGGTCTCTAGGCAACATCCAAAGAGTTTTACTACATTCTTATGGTTGATCTGTGAGAGGATTGCTACCTCATTTATGAACTCACCTATTTCTTTCTGCTTGGTAATCTTTGACTTTTTGATGGCCACGACATGTAGATCTGATAGGATTCCTTTGTAAACAATACCATGTCCTCCACCACCTATCTCACGAGCTTTGTCGAAGTTGTTTGTAGCCTTTGCAAGCTCATCTAATGGTATTATCATCCTTTCTGCAATATCTGCCTTTTGGGACAACAATTGCTGCAACAACTGTCCACGATTTTGCTTGAAGTACTTTTGTTTCTGTGCTTTTATCTTGCGCTGTTTATACTTGCGGAGCAGAAACAATATACTTGGAACCAAAAGGAGCGCCATGACACATGCAAATGACAAACCAATGATTAAACCTGAAATGTACATGCGTATACACTATTATGATCATTTTAATACAAAAAATGACAACCAAAGCATCATCGAGACATGAGGCTCTAGTGAATGTTACCGTACCTGTTGAGAAGAACCCTTTGATGCGGCGGCACTCGTGGTGTCTGGGCAGATTTTTGCAGTAATAGCCACCCAAGCATGAATTGCGTATCTCCGGTATCATACACTCGTCAATATCTGTTGCCAATGAGAATGAAACAAAGAAGTAAAGAAACAACAAAAACATTGAGAAACATGCATATATGTATATACCAGTGATAGATATATGCAGGAGGAGGAATATGTACTCGGATTAAATTAGTAGTGACCTTGGCATCCATCAGCGACGTAAGGGTTGCCGTCGTATCCATCGGAGCAGTGGCACGTAAAGCCTCCGTTAATCTCTTGTCGGCAGCTGGCGCTGTTGTCACTCTTGCAAAGTCGGCTGACCACGTCCGATGGGCACTCGCCTGAGTTATCGGCAGCAGGCACTAACAAGTCTTCCTTAACGGCCCATTGTAGAACAATGGGAGATGATATGTATTGGGCGGTCTGATCACTCGTGTTGAAGAACTTGTTCCACTGATCAATCAACCCCACCTCCGAGATGAATGCCAATGGGGTGGGGACGAAGCTGAACGTCGACGCGTCACTCAAGTTCTCATGGAACGGTTTGAATACCACCCTCTTGGGTGTGCTGCCTGGAGAGATGGGTGCATTGCTGGAGCAAGACTTGCCGCAGATATCTGTTGGGTCCGGCGGCCCACCACCGCAGACAGCTCGGCCGATGATACTGTCGGTGTCGTTGCTGCTGCCATTTCTGTACTCGTCGCCGTGGAGGTAGGCATGCAGGTTGCACGCGGAGATGACGATCAACTCATTCCTGGTCGACAGCAGGTAGGGCTCACCGATGTCTGGGAGCCGAACCTCATCCACCATATTATCAACGTTGGCGGTCCAGTTGGGGCTGCCGTGAGGCCCGTGATGATGGATGATGTGCAACGTGGAGTTGCGCAAGGAGATGTGGACGACCTGGAGGGTGCCGTTGCCGTCGAGAAGCAGCCGTGGGGGATTGTGGCGCGTGTCGCAGGTGAGATTGAGCCTTGGCCGGTAGCAGCCGGGTTGCCCAAAGCCGAAGGGGTACGGCACGCTTACATCGCCGCAGGTGGTGTTGCAGCCGGGCATTATCACTGTCGGCCCCTGAGACACCGTAGGTAACCATGTATCTGCTACAAATAAATCAGCTTATAAGATACTGTTGTGTCTGTGTACTACTAACGACAGGGAGTGGTTGTACTGATACTGACCTTTGTTGTATTTATAATTGATGCAGCCATTTTTGACGCCAGGATCACCGTAAGTGCCTTGCGGGCACTGGCAAACATATGATCCAATAGTGTTGATGCATACACCGAAGCACACTCTCTTTTCACTCGGGAACTTGCACTCGTTGACATCTGGAGATAAATCAACCCACCAAAGTCACATTCTCGCTGTGATCTTATTGACAACAAATCTATATATTCAATTATCTATATGCACAATTTTTTGCCTTTAATGACAACTTTGTTCACTAGTGCAGGAACGGCATGTATTCCTGGATGGGAACCCTATTTATTCCCGATTTCCCAACCGGGAATACGCTTCTGGGAATCAATAAAATTCTATAGATCTCTCTTGCGCTGTGTGAGATTCGAACAAAGGATCTCTCTTTCTTACCAACTCTACTGCACACCACATGTGACAGAGTCATGTGCACTTTTCCTTTTGAATTGACTCGTGGGGACCTTTAGTCCCAGGTGGTAGACCTTTAATCCGGGTTGGTGACACCAACACAGACTAAAAGGTTACCCTTTAGTCCCGGGACCAAATGATGACTTGTAGTTACGAAGCGAGACTAAAGGTGGCCCTGTTGCAGGAGCCGCTGGGCAGAGCGAGGCCTTTAGTTCTGGTGGGAGCCTCCAACCAAGACTAATTTCCACTTTAAACCCGAATGCAAAAATTTCTAGGATTAAAGCCAAAAATCGTAGTGGGCTCTAAAGTCTACTCTGTACTAGTGGTGTGGCTTCAATATGCATTTTGTTGAAACTTTAGCACAAAGCGTCTTTGCTCTATCATTGTTGCATATTATATGACACTACGAATTTGGAATCTAATTTACAATTTTTTATCTTATTAGTGCTACAAAGCTTTTTATCCTAAAGAGTTGACCTAAAACTCTGGTGCTTATTATATACTTCATTAACTCTCGTTTTGTACTTATTAAAAATAAATATTTCCATTCACAGACGACACTCTTAATTAATGCAATAACATAACATTATTTAAAACCCGCACTATGATGATTGAGATCAGTCATCCAAGGCTGAAGTATATGGTAGTAGAGGTAACCTTTGGAGGTTACTAAAATAAATCTCAATGACCAGTTAGTTATAGCCACATTTAGCACCACTTTTGAAGAAGTTTGAATTTTCTTGTCAATAATATAGCTATGTATCTTGTCAAAAAAAATAATATAGCTTTGTACATAGAACATTATAGTTAAGCAACAATTGTTTTTTTGAACTAGCTTATGTTTGAAATAAAAACATACTGAAGATATCCACATGAGTGCAACAAAAATGATAACAATACATATCTTAATATTACTAATTTGAAGCTCTCAACAGAGCCTCCACAAAAAATCTCACAAGATGCATAAGTAACAATAAATGGTAGAAAATTATCATAAATGCTCAGAAACATCTGGCCATTAAGTTAACGACTCTAATCATTATAGAGTATAGTAGCCAACAGATCTATTAAATTTTCATAAATATTAATCAATTATATGATTATGAAATATAAACAACCCAAAATATATACTACATATAAACTACGTTCGTGTGTCATTATGAAAGGTAATTTAAAGCAATGCCTCAATTTGGTTTCAAATTGTCAACCTCTAAACCATGCTAGGCTTTCCTATAAATAGTTAAATACAGATGCATATAATATTTTTGTACATCCAAATGGACAAGATTGTACTTCCTTAGTTCCCTAAATAGTAAACAATGTTTTCGATTTGTTCAAAATTAAGTTGTTTTGAGTTATAGCATCAATATTTAGTATACCCAATCATCGGTATAATATATGAAAATGTATCCCACACCACAATTTAAGGCTGTTTGGCAAGGGGGTTCAACTGACTATTTTGGAAGGAACGAGTAGATGACATGAATATACTAGCGGAGGATACCATCTAATGACGAACGGGATGATTCCCTTTGCTAGGATCGGATGATTCATCACGATGTCACCCAATAAACACGTTGAGAGTAGAGTGGAAACTAACCTTGGCACCCGCCGGCGAGATAAGGGTTGCCGTCGTAGCCATCCTTGCATTTGCACGTGTAACCCAGGCCTGTGTAGCTGGGAACGCAGTCGCTGTGCTCGCTCTTGCAGATCATGCGCACTTCTTTGCTGCAGTTTCTCGAGCCTTCACTACTGGAAACTGAAAATTTCCTGTCGGTATGGGACGGCCTGACAGAAAAATGCAATTATCCTGTCGGTAGACATAAAACACACAGGGAAATACGAAAACCGACAGAAAAATTAAAATTTTCCTGTGTGTTGCTCTATTTTCTGTCGGTAGGTCGTAGCACCGACAGAAGAAGCCAATTTGACGTGAGCCTGTTTCTATTTACGTGTGTCCACTGGTAACAAACCTGGGCCTGGGCCGTGGTGGCCTTTCAGCCAGGCCCAATAGAGGACGCGCTTAGCCCGTCAGCATATATACGATGGTGTCCAACCCTAGCTGCTGCCGCTCTCTCCTCTCGCCTAATACAGCCGCCGCCATGCCTCTCGCCGCAGCGCCACCGCCATGGCTCTTGCCGCAGCGCCGTCGCAGCTCTCTCCGCTCATCGACTGATCTAGCCGCTGCAGCTCTCTCCGCTCGGCGTATGTCCGGGTCCGGTGGACGGCTGGGCCTACAAGAGGGTGGCGGGGGCGCATGGTCGGGATCTGGATGCGGCCGCGGCGCCGGTCGCCATACGCGGCGTCGAGCTTGCCATCCACGACCGTGAGCTCGCGAGTCCGTGGCAGCGTCGATCCAGCAGGACGTCCTCTCCGGCGGCGGCCCTGTAGATCCGCTGCACTACACGGTAGATCTGGCCGGCGCTGCTGCAGACCCCTCGGCCAAAATCACAAGGTACCCAATCATTTTGTTTTCCCAGTAGCATCGTTTTTCAGTTCATACCAGATCTTGTTTGATTATTGCGTGGTTTGTCTTACTGCAGATCCTTAATCCTGTCCAACACATGTAAGTAGGGAGGATGAGGGACGAACGCAGGTATTAACACAAGGTGCCGCAAAAAATAGTTTTCTTGTTTTCCTGCTAGAGATTAGCTATGCAGATGTTAGATTAATAGATAGATACATACTCTAAGGTTAATGGCTTTAATAGATATATATTAGATGATTACATAGATACATCATACTCAAAGGTTAATTGCTTTAAATGTATAGAATGCCAGGAATTTTGCAACACCATTATTATGAGTTCCAGGTTGGATTTTTTGGTACAATGTTAATGCAAGCTGGTACTGACTTTCTATCATAATTGAGACAAAGCCTCATGACTTAACCTAGATATCTCCCTTTATATGCTCTTCATTTTTTATATATGCTCATGACTTGTTTCTATTTGTTTCTGTTGTAGCTGTTTTGCAGGATCAGCAGCAGCACAGGATGGATTTTTTGGTACAATGTTAATGCAAGCTGGTACTGACTTTCTACCATAATTGAGACAAAGCCTCATGACTTAACCTAGATATCTCCCTTTATATGCTCTTCATTTTTTATATATGCTCATGACTTGTTTCTATTTGTTTCTGTTGTAGCTGTTTTGCAGGATCAGCAACAGCAGCAGCAGTTCGGCAGGAGGAGCAAGTTAATTGACATTAAGTTCAGGTGAAGTTTATGCGCTTCCAATTGTAGTTTAGCAGCAGCAGTTCGGTGGATGGCTTATTGCTGTGTTACTGGATTGGCTTAAGTAGTGAAGTCTACAATGCTAAAAGTTTAAAACTCAAAGTAAGGTGTGAAAGATCTATTGTTTGAAAGAGCATATTGGAAGTTGTTTGTTTGGCATCTGCTGCAGGTCTAGTGAAATTGTGAAACTGAAACTGTAGATTTTTGTGAATAGGTACTCATCTGCTATTATACATTATTCCAGTATGGTTCTAGTGATTACATGGTCATTTTGCCACCTGACAATTTCCATCAGGGAAGCAATCAGCAGGGTCTTGCAACTATTTTTTTTCCCTAGGCTTAAGGGCTTTCTACGGCAATCAGCAGGGTCTTGCAACTATTTTTTTCCCTAGGCTTAAGGGCTTTCTACGTAGAAATTCAGTGGGCTGCTTGTGTACACATTTTTAGTTCGAACAAGGATGAAACCTTCCTGATGCAAGTTTTCTTTATATTTTTGCAGGTTTTCTTCAAACAAGGATGAACCTAGCAAGACTCCGTGCAATGTAGGCTACCTCAGTGGTGTGAAGATTAGAGTAGATTAGAGTAGATTATCCTATTTTGAGGAAATGTTGGTTTGTGCCAATTTACTATGGTGATATTTCTAACTGTTGGTGCCATTTCTGAACTTGATATTTTATCAACGTGGATTCGTTGTTCTATATAGTCATTTCAAGAATCCAGCCATGTGTGCTATGTGATCTCTCCAGCCATGTGTGCTATATGATCTCTTCAGTCAATTTTCATGCAATATGTATATTTGAATATAAATAAATTGATAGAAATTGAAGAAAATTTTTCTGACGGTGTATCAATATTTTTCTGTCGGTTATATGGCATTCTAGACTGGTGCCTCTGAATTTTCCTGTCGGTACCTCTGAATTTTCCTGTCGATGTCAGTACCGACACGAAAGTTGAGTACCGACAGAAAAATTGCTCAACCGACAGAAAAATCGAATTTTACTGTCGAGCCAGTCCTGTCGGTTATTTTCGTCGGTATACCGCAGAAAAAATAATTTTCCAATTTTTACGTCGGTATATGCTATTTCCTGTCGGTTTTTAACCCGACAGGGAATTTTGAGTTTCCAGCAGTGCTTGGGGTTGTGGCGGCAGGCCCTGCGTGACTGCGAAATCGAGAAGAAGCGGAGCCTCATTGTTTTCGCCCCACAGCAGTGAGTGGTTGTCGACCCACCCACGCTCCACGACGAACACGATTCCGGGATGAAAAATCTGGTCCCCGGTGTGGTTGCTGCCAGTGTGGAGCCACGTGGCCCGTACTCCATTGGGCACGGGCACACCGCTGGATTTGAGGGGCACCCTGCAGCAGTCGTCGCAGAAATGGTCTGATTGGCCGTAGATGCTGCTGCCGTCATCGTCCCCCGGGGTGCAGAAGGAGGCACAGCCGCCGACGATCTTAGCTTTTTCTTCCCCATCGTCAATGATGTCCATGGAAATCGTCGCCATCACGTTGCATCCGAAGACGACAAGCTCGTTGTCGATCGACAGCAGAGTAGCCCCGCTCCCTGAAGCCGCGGCCGAATTCAAGCGTGGCGTTCCAGCCATCGGAGGTGAAGTCCCTGGTTGTGTTTATGATGGGACCGGTGCGCATGACGCGCACGGTTCCATTCGACAGAGATCTCGTCGACCTGGAACCGGAGATTGCCGTCGACGAGGAGCAGCTGCGGCGGATGCTTGCTGGTGTCGCAGGTGAGGTTGAGACCTGGCCAGTAGCAGTGGGAGGGCCCATAGCCGAATGGGTATGGCACGCTCACGTTACCGCAGGTGGTCTTGCAGCCGGGCCGCCCTATCGGTGTAGGTGCCAGTGGTGGAGCTGCAGCTGCTGCGGCCGAGAGCTGCAAAGCCATCGCCATCATAAGCGCCACCGCCGCAGCTGAGGACAGTGCCATTGTGGAGTATGGGCTACGAGTGTGTGTCTCTCCTACAGCAGTAAGATGCACACCCGATGAACTGCCATTGTGCTATAGTAGTGGTGAGATGCGATGCAAGCACGGGGAGGAGAAGGAGGTTATATGGATGCACTCGCTAGAGGTAGCGGCGCGTTCCCGGCCAATGCCATGGCCAAGGGCGAAACACGTCTTTCGATGACAGATCATCGATGGATCTCTCACCTACCACGCGCGTGCTGCGTGCGCGCACGCGGCTGTCTGTGCCCACCGGCCACACCTTTCCGAAGCTAGCGGTCCTTATATAAACTTAGCTTGTTTGCTGGCCGCGACAAGCACACACTTTATCCTAAACAAATCGAGCATTGCAGTGTCGTCCTCCGACTATTCGGCAGGTGGCACATGGACAAGCTTTACCTACAGTCTACAGATCGACCAGACAGTTTTATATTTGCAGGGCATGGCGTCTGCATGCAGTGATTCTTTCCGAGAAGCACCGCGCGCGCGCAGCACTATAGCACTTGGGCATAACGACATGCATGTGAAGGGCGTGATCAGAGATAAGAATCCAAGGCACTGGCCTATGGTCGGCCACTCTCACCACCTTATCAGTCAGGCTGCCTTTCACAGACTAATCACCTTAAGGTCTCGAACGGTTCATCTCTAATCCGAGGAGATTGGAGAGAATTGACGGTGATTTTCACTTGTAGGACTACTCTTGTTTGGGCCTTTATATGTGCTATATGGGTTTGGGCCTGGTCGAGCAAGTGCCACAGGGACGAAGTGGGTGTTGCTTACAAAGTGGGCAGCAGGAAATATTTTTTAAAAAAAAAGGACAGGAGGCCTTATCGATTATTCGGAATCTAAATACTCCATCTCCGGTTCATCTTCCTCTCCCCGAGCCTTTGTAGGTATTGAGCTCCCATCCTTGTTCTAGTTCTCCAGAGGATTCCGTTCATTCATCTAAGCAAGGCATTCATCTAGCGAAAGCAAGGCAAGGCAGAGTCCGGCTCCAGCAAGCAAGGCAGCAACTAGGACATGGTGAGAGGCGGAGGCCTTCCGCCGTAGTGCAGGTTTTCAATTCCATCTGTAATGTACTAGACTTGCTGATATATAATTTTCATTTAGTTCTTTTTGTTATTTTGAAGCCACGTTATTTGCAAATCGATTTAGAAAATATGAATCTAGTTCCCAATGCAAAAACGTAAAAAGAAAACAAGCGAGATCAAACAACCACTAATAGTTCCTTTCTCAGTGCAGCTAACAACAACTTCTGAATGGAGCTGTCGGCGGTGACGGCCATGTGGCGGTAGCCGGCGAACGAGGCAGCAGCCATGCCACGCGTGCATGCATCAAGAGATGTGCCGATCAGACTTACCCGTGCCGCCACTAGTTGTTTGTATGACCACACAAATGTTTGCCACACTAAATTCGGATAAAAACATGGTTTAAATAAGCCATATAATTGAAAAGGCAAATTTGTTGTTAATCTAACCCATGATCCAAACACCTCAAGAGCTAGAGTTAGTTTAGGACTAGAGTTGGAGTTAGAAACTAACTCTAACTCTAGCCGAGCTAGAGTGATCAAAACAGAGCATGTGTAACAACTTCACTTTAGTTTTTTAATATTGAAAGAAATTGTAATTAAGATGCAAATTTAAGAGGTTAAATAGATTATCTATTAATGGCAACTTTGATGTTTTGTTCTCAATTATGTTAAATAAATCACATTAGCTAGAGCCATTGTACTGCTAGCTTGTTCATTGTCTATCTTTTTAATTGTATTCATTTTGTCCTGTGTATATAGGTGCAATAATTGCTGTAGAGGATTAATTATGAATATATCATTGAATATTTTTAAGAAACACTAAGAGGATTATGATCCTCAAGTAAAGATTAAGGAACAAAAAGTCAAATTGATATGGTTCTTGATCAATCTCATAGCTATATAACATTTTTTTAGAAAAAGGTACATCTTAGCATAGATATTATTGTCATTCTATCTTTCTTCATAAGTAGGGTCCATTTTATAGTTGGATTTTTCCCGGTGCTAATGGAATGTAAAGAAACAATGTGAGTATATTATTTTGGTACTTTCCATGGGTCCAGACTTCAGGAAGAAAGTGATGGAAGAAAGTAATGGAGCTACTACGAGTATACAGTGGTAACTAACCTTGGCACCTGCCGGCGAGGTAATGGTTGCCATCGGAACTAGAGTCGCAGCTGCATGCATAGCCCGAGGCTGGGGCAACACAATAGTTGTCCTCTCTATTGCAGACCATGCGTTGTACATCTTGGGTGCAGTTATTGTTGTGTTTCATGTGTGGCGCCAGGACTGCTTGATAGCAAATTTAAGGAGAAGAGGGCCTCCTTGAATTCATGCTTCACCCAATCCTTCTTGATCCAGGGGTGGAGACAATGGGGGTGGATAGGGGCACATTAGTTTGAAACCAATAATCCATAGAGACATCAAATCTAGCAACATACTTCTTGATGATACAATGACATCAAAGATATCAGACTTCAGAGCCTCAAGGTACATTCCAATAGACAACACAGAGTTGACAACAAGGATGGGAACGTTCGCATACGTGGATCCAAAGTTCTTTTACACCGGTCCATTACCATCAAATGTGATGTTTATAACTTTGGTGTAATTCTCTTGGAGCAACTCACTAGGAAGAAGCCACCTTGTCGAAGAAGCCACCTTGTTCGCATTTGTCCAACAAAGGTGGTGGCCTTGTTCCTCATTTTATTAATCTACTTGCCTCTAGAAATCTTGTCCGAGATAATAATGGATCCAGAAGTTCTAGAAGAAGGAGGCAAAGAAATAGGAGAAGATGCTATGCTAAAGGCCAACGATGCGACATGTTGAACTTATTACACTAGATGGACTTCAACAAGGTTCCAACAAAAAGTACAAGAAAGACGAAACTATTCATTGGGGGCTAGTGAAGGGCGGAGATTGGTGGAATCTAGTAGAAGATACCGTTTGGGGCAAGAGATGTATCTCTAATTGTACGGCTACCTTTGTTTAGTTCACATGATTTATGATGTATCATTAGTTATATAGATACATAACCATATACGAGATACTTAAGGGGGGGGTACATGATAAAATGGACACTATTAGGTCGAACTTTCTATGGTAGGGGGCTCAGGAAAAGTCTAGGTATCATATGGCAAAATTTGAGATGGTGAGTAGACCCAAAGATCAAGGTGGACTAGGTATTATTAACACTAGAATTAGGAATGATTGTCTGTGGCAAAATGGATTTGGAAGATCCATCGGAACCCAATTCAATGTGGTTTCAGATTGTGAACGCCAAGTATATGAAAAGAGGCAATTTTTTGACTCCAAGGCACTGGGTGCTTCTTAGTTTTGGCAAGGGCTTCATAAGGTGAAACATATCTTCCAATGGGGGACTAGCTTTAGGATAGGAAATGGTAAACTATGTCGTTTACGGTTAGATTCTTTGGGTTCAAAAGGTCCCACTAAAGATTGCCTATCATGATCTTTTTGTGTTAGTTGAAAATCCAGTTGTGTAGTGGTGACGGTTGGTGGGATGATGAATGGGGAGTAAAATTCAAAAGAACTCTTTCAATTCAAGAATATGAGAGATGGAAAGAAGCTGGAACTAGACAGATTCCCGATTGATAGTAAGGATGAGATTATCTTGGAATTAGACAAATCTAAGAAGTTCACTACCCAATCTTTATACAGATTTATCACGAGATAGAGGGGTGGCCAGCGAGTGGCTGGATACATTTGGAAATGTAAAGTCCCTACGAAAATTAAGGATTTTGTGGCAAATCTTTAATAACAAGCTGCAGGTGGCTCATTCCTTGAAAAAAGAGGGTGGAAGGGGAAGAAATGTGCTGTTTGACTAATGGCTTGGAAGACTTAAATCACCTATTCTTCGGATGCCACCTTGCTAAATTTGTGTGGAGTGTATTGAAAAGTATTTGGGTTCGGGGTACAGTTCCTAGATCAATTGAGGATTTGATGGGGGCTGGCTAAATGGTGGGGGACCATTACCGGCAAAAAAATTGCTATTTCTGTTTGCTTGCTTTGCATGGGCTATTTGGAATGTGAGGAATAAAATGGCAATTGAGAAAAAGTTTCCTAATGCTCCTGCTGGCATCCTGTACACGGCAATTTTTCACATGCGGCGGTGGGCTATTCGCTTAAAGAGAAGGACGAGAGAGAAGATGGAAGACATGAAGATGGCTATCTTGAATTGGATACAACATCTCGCTCCCATCAAGCTGGTCTCAACAGATGTAGTGGAAATCTAGTTTACTTTCAGTTATGCTTCTAGACTAGTTGCTTTGTTTTGAGGAGTCTTTTCGCCGATGTAAGCTCTCTACGTTTACCTAGTATCCCCAGCCCCGGAATCTTTGTGTAATGACTCGTTGTTTGGGCTTTCTCAAAAGCCGAGTTATAAAACTCTTTTTTTAAAAAAATAACCATATACCAGATCAGATCATAGTTAGTTGATTTCTTATCTTATCACATTTTCCTCTAGAAAAACTGCAAAAGTTATGAGGTATTGACATGCAACATCAATTGTTGTAGTGGCAAGCCAAAATGTTATGTAGGGCATGCCAAGTTTGGTTGTAATAAGGTCCATTCGGTGTTGCGGCCGCTTCACTGCAACAATTGAAGTGTCCGATAGTTGTTGGTTTTTTTTTGTTTTTTGTTTTTTTTTTGCGAGGAAGAAGTGTCGATAGGCTGGTGCGAAGGCGGAAATAAAATGGTAGTAACGAGACTAGGATGCAGTCCATTTACGGTAAAGAGACTTTGTTAATCTATACCCTTTCCATAGGCTAGTTGATTTGACAACCTCTAAACATGTTATGGGAATTAAGAAAACAATCAAGTGAGCATAATGTGCCCCACGAGAGAACATCGAAAATCCCATCACGGAGCCACGAGAAGACGCAGGACCCTCTCTACCATGGCATGGATACCATGTTAGCTTGTCCATAGCAAGCTAGGAACGAAGGTAAGCTGCCCTCAGCGGCGCCGTGGCCGAATGTGATCCCTCCTCCTTTTTTGGAGCAAGTCGTCCAAATTGGATCCGTTGTTGTTGTGGCTAAGGGCGTTCTCAATAGTTGAGTGAGCTGCTAGCTCATATGAGCCATGTCATTGTCACTTCATCTTCTCTCCTTTCTCTCCCAGTCTTTATGAGAGGCCCACAGATTATCTCGTTTTACGGCGAGATAGACGTTGAGATAAGAGATAGTCTCTTCTCTTTTCTATCTTATCTATCTTCCAACTAGACAAAATGATGACATGGATTGCTATGAGCTAGTTGAGGTGGCACTGTTGTGAACGCCCTAAGAGCATCTCCAACAACTCCCAATATCAACTTGGTATTCTATATTTTTTGGCAAAAACACAAAATCTCATCTCCAACAACTTGGTATATCCACTTGTTATTTTGCCAACTTGAAAAAAAAAAGACCCTTCGCGCGCGTAAACATCCGTGCGCGCTACGCGCGCGTAGACGCCCAGCCGCTCGTCCGATCGCACCACTCGCCCGGCCCACACCGTTCGCCGGGACGCACCGCTCGCAAGCACCGCACCGCTCGCCAGCACCTACGGCTCGCCAGCACGTACGGTTCGCCAGCACCGCTGCGCCCGCACCATCGTCGAGCATTGTAGAATGCTTAATATTTTGATGGGAAATGCTCAAAAGTTTCGCTTTTTTCGTTACGATCGCGTAGGATCAAAGCTCACCTGATTTGGTGCAGCCGTTATCGAGAAATCGCGAGTCAAAATTTCCACCCGCTAGTCGACGTCGTGTTCTTATTTAATTCGCGTGGAGGAGCTGCGCGGTGGGGAAGAAGTAAGCAATAACATGCTGGTCGCATCTGCCATCCTCTAGTTTTACCAAGTTGAAATACCAACTTGTTGAAGATACCTCTTTTTTTTACTTGAGAAATAAAATACTAAGTTGCTATAACACAAGATATACCAAGTGAATTATTGGGAGTTGTTGGAGATGCTCTAAGTGTGGCTAATAAATGGACTAATAGGTAGGCTTGGTTAACAGAGGCATGCATCTTAATTAATATGTCTTTCTCTAAAAATGGCTCTAATTTTAGAGATATTTCCATAAATTAGACGGGCGTCACTGAAAAACATTGGGTATTCTTGAAGGCCACCCTACTTTTAGCCACTGACAAGAAGGGTTTCGAAGTTAGAGCAGGTCACAACACCGGATATTCATGCTCCCCCAAAGTGTCTTTCCATGTCTTCTTCTCGATCGCCACGCCTTTCACATATGTATGCACGTCACACGCTATATACACTGTTGAAAATTTTATTTATTTATATGTAATGTATCTGTCAATCCAAGAAGGAACCACAGCACGCAGCATTCCCAGCAAACAATAAAACAGTGAGTAGTTGTTACAAAGAGCTAGTGGATGCCGTGTAGCTAGGAGGAAGTGCTCCATTTGTTTGTTTAATCTGGTGCGCCCGCGGTACACTTTTACTAATTAAATCTAGACTAGAGGCGTGCTTGCGCGTAGCTGGTGGCAAAAATTAAGTTTCATCCGTTCGAACACGGTCGGCCCACGGCCGGAACGCGCAGCTAGCGATGATCGATTGGCCGGTCCACCTTGAGATCCTCCACGTGCAACGTACATTGGTCGATTGGCCTCATCAGGAGCTCACCATGTGTGCCGTGTGCGTGAAGGCCAGGGCAACGAGTCGCTAATAAGTAGGATTATAACAGTATTAGATATTTAGATGAAAAATGTTTTTTTTTTCAAAGCAGCTTTATGACTATCGGTTGTAGCTAAGATGCGAACCTTCTCTACTACTGGTCTATTGGCTGTCCTTTTAGGTATTGAATGATAGTGACCTATCATCACCGTTAGGCCAGTCTCAACGGTGGGTTTCATAGCGCTATTTCTAAAACAGTCACATCAAGTAGAATGAAATAAAATTCAGGTGAAATCCTCATTTTTAGTGGAGAGTTTAATTCTATAGTTCCATAAGTATTAAATTTCATGACTCATAGAGAGTTGGTATTCATGCCAATAGAGTTTCATCCCCATGACACTTATTTCTTCTCTCTTCATAAATACAATGTCATATCATCCTAAATGCATATGTGGCACATCATTAAATGCAAATGAAACTCTGATAAAACCCCCATTGAGACTGGTCTTGGTCTGAACAAACCTCCGACGATAGTGACAACTAGATTTGTAGTAGTGGTTAGATATATGATCTACTTCCGCTGTTTTAACTTATATAAGTCGCTTTGACTTTTTTCATTCATTTTGCTATATATCGGAAACAATATTATGTCTAGTGCATCAAAATATATGAAATTAAAGCGATTTATAATTTGAAATGGAGAAAGTAGTATATTATTGCGAAAGGGCCTCTAGTCTAATGGTTAGAGCACCTAAATAGCACCCACCGGACCAGGTTCGACTCCTGTGAGAGCGAAGGGTCAGTATTATCAAAAATTAAAAAGAAAATCGGCTGGGATTCCCTTGCTGACTTTGGTAAAAAAAAAATAGTATATTATTATTATAAATCAGCTACGTCGCAAAGGTTCATAGGCCGGAGAGCAGTCAGGCTATGAGTGGAGAAGCACTAAGTCAGCTTCAGCTACTCCGATCCCTACTTTACGGAACCGTACCTAACCAAAAGCATGCCTAATCCTTGAGCTTTTTTTTCTTAAAAAAAGCAGCTTGTTAATCAAACTTGTGGTCAGATATACTTACAAAAAACACCCGCACGTACGGTATCTTTCCGCGAAGTTAAGATGTAGCCGCAACAAGCATATGATTACTGTCTGTGGAGCTTGGTGGGCAGGTGTGGAGGTCTTCTTTTTTCTGAAGAGACGTGTCATGTCTTCTGCGGATCATGCCGTTCACATGCATGTCTAAAGCACTAGTTTTTCTTATTGTTGTCACGGAATGGAATAACCTAATACATGTCTAAAGCACTATTAGTTACTACTCTAGCGTTGGCCACGAACTTAGGTCATTATCGGGGAGTCCCCTACTAGAGTATCCGTCATGAGGATGGACGATAAACCTAACAGGCTAAAGGAATCAAAACCAAGGTTCATACGAACTTCCTTATACTTCAAGTAGTAAGATTAATGTAGAGGTGCAGGTGTGGAGGAGGTGGTGACCCTAGTACTCCTCGAAGCATACAAGTGCTTCAGTACACTAATGGAGGTAACCAACAACTCCGGTACTTCTCCCAATTCTTCTATCTCTCACTCCCTATACTAATCTAGCTAGAAGCTAATAAATATGGCTTGCTTCGTCTCTTCTCAAGTGTATCATGATGAATGTTGGAGGTGGATTCAAGGCTAATTTAGAAGAGAGCGCCATGCAGCCGCCCTCCGAGGCATTGAATGCACTGCCACAGAAGTGCAGGCCCGAGAGACGGTAAGGGCCCTGCCGTGTTTGACATGCTTGGCTAATGCCTTTGGCTGGTGGGCTGTTGGACAGGATGGAGTGTGGCCGCATGGGGTTTCAGGTCCAGTTGCTTTTGGGTATGTGCACCTTTGCTCCTTCTTCCTTAATTTTTTTGGTCAAATTGAGCAGTGCACTACTATATAAAATTTTTGGTCAAATTGAGCAATGCACTACTAGATAAATTTTTAATGAGATGGGCAAAAAGCCTTAATGTTGGCGGGTTTCCCAACCCCCTCCAACACAAGGTCATGGTTAATCATGCATTAACCAAGATAGAATAAAAAAGAAAAAAGAAAAACATATAATAGTCCTCTGACCATGGATTCGCGGCCCCAATGTGTCCGCGCCGCCTGATACGCCATCGCTGCAAGCATGTCATAGTTTTACGGTCGTCATGCTCCATCGGCGAGATCTGCTGTGGGAGGCCTCCTCCCCGCCTAACGGGGAGGGCTCCTGCGGATCTAGCGCTACGAAGCTGCCACCGCTAGAGCCACATTAGATCTGCCGCCCCGCGCTTAGATCCACCCGGTGCTTGGAGGCAAGGGCTACCAACGGTGTGGATTATCCAAGCATCAACAAGGGAGACACTAAGGGAGGTGAAGAGAGAAATTAAGAGAGGGAGATGGGGAGAGCTGACCTACCTCGGCCTCCTCATCAGAGGAGTGCCCTAGGCCACCAAATCCACCACCGGCATGCTACCGTGCCACCGAATCCGACACTACCACACCGCTACACCTGCTTCGCTACCTCCTACCACGACCATCGGAGGGAGGGTCATGCCGCCATGCATCATCGTTCGAGGGTCGAGGGAAGGAGGTCGGTGTGGGGAAAGAGGGATGGAGGAGGTTGGCGCTTGTGAGGGAGTCACGAAGTCGAGATTGTGAGAGAGAGGGGGTGGAGTCGAGCGAGAGAGAGGAAGGAGTTGGGTGGGTGTGGTCTTGAGAGGGAGAGAGTGTGAATGATGAAACCCTAACTTCCCTTCTATATATATTTGAGGGTGTGTGTCGAGTGGTTTTGGGCTTTTGGCTTTGCTAGTGGGTTTGGCCATAATTAACCGAGGTGGGCCTTATAAGAGGCCCACTTCGGTTAATACTGTTATTTCTGGAGGTAGGATTCTTTTATAATAACCGCCTCTATTAATGGATTTTGCATGGTGGTTTCTTGTAACCGTCTTGCTTTATAAAAAGTGATTGCCTCGAGTTAATGCCTCCATTAAGCGATTTTGCTTTCAGTGTTTCCCACCTCCAAAAAATAATTCCAAATTAAATGCCTCGTAAAAGATTTTTTTAGTAGTGATGGGGTATTTCCTTTGTGCTTTCTCTCTTCCTCCTTTGGCCCAGTTTGTCATGTTTTTATGTTTGTCCATGCAAAATAATTAAATATTCACCATAACCTGTAGAAATAATTAGTCCAAAGCCCTACTTTGGTGTTGTTTCCATAGATTTTATTCATGTGATGGTGGTATAAGGTGTAAGTTAAGAACCACCAAGAGCGGATAGAGCCTAGGAAATAGCTAGGGTGTCTCTATATTTCAAACATAAATGCTTATAATATTTATTGTAGGTATTAAAATTGTCAATAAGCTAGGAAGGGTTGCAATTATGGCTACGGTGTGGGTCAATCATCTCTGATTTGACCAATTTTTCTTACAGTATGTACTAATATTTATGATACTAAATAAGTATGATCAGAATCATCACAAATATATTTTTATACTTATATATATATATATATATACATATTATGATTCATAAAAGGCAAATTAATTTCATGTAAACATAACTTAAAATATAGTCTGCTTTGGACCAAATACATAATTATGTTATCTTTAGGACATAGGTAGTTTTTTACCAAATGCAAAAATGCTCTTAAAAGATGCTCCTTCTATCCCAAAAGAATGACCTTATAGAGAAGAACACTTTAGTGTAGTCATAAAAACTAGGCTAGTGGGGAAGACCGCCCCCACGCTATTAGGGCGCCTGCCAAATTCTGTGGCCCTATAGCACCGTACCGGCGTAGACAGCGAGCCCTACACAGGCACTGCTGATGGAGAGGAGATTTAATTGTATATAAAAATTATGGAATCATATGACGGAGATTCTAGCTTGCTACAACTGCATATGCGCGACTTGCAAAGGTTTACTCGGAGTCTTCGACCGAGCACGCGGTCGATCTTGACCCCGAGCCGGATGCTCTGTTTTGACAAACTGCAGTTTATGCCAAGGCACCGGGGCCATCAGCTGCCGAGTGGGACAGCGCACGCAGCATCATCAAATAAGACAGGACTTCGTGCTGTGTTATTTCAAGAGAAGCCAATCAGCTGGTAAACAATTGATGGGGACGAGTGAGACTAGCAAACTGAAAATCAATTTACTAACTCGATCTCATCTGGATTACACTTTTATTAAAGACAGGAAGTGGATACAGTGGAATCGTGAATACAGAAACAAAAGCGATGGTGAGAAACAGACACTGAGTTCAACCATCATGCACGTACAGTTACTCCTACAAGAAGTTAACCATCCTCTTAAGCTAATGCACAAATAGAGCAGTGCTACCTAGGGTAGCTTGCAGACATCATCATCTCTTGCTCCAAGCTGTATCTTCTGCTACATGGGTTCTCACATCTTTGCCCTGGTCCACTTAGTGATGGATTGTCCGTCGTAATGCTGTCAGTTCTGGGTTCCATACCCTGAAGCCCATGCAATGTATGTTCTACCTGTCGCATCGTTGGTCTTTCCTCAACTCTTGAATTTATACATGATGCTGCAAGTGTAGCAACTTCTTGGACTTCTGTGCCTCCATCCTCTATTACTTGTGGATCTATTATCAGACTAAGATTTCCCTCGAAAGTAGGTTAACAAAATGGGAAACAAGGCCTTCGCCTTCACAGGACAAATACGAAGATGGTTTCTTCCTAGTGAGCAACTCCACAAGAATAACACCAAAGCTGTAGACATCACTTTTCTCGGTGAGTCGGAAGGTTTGGTAGTACATAGGATCCAAGTATCCTATTGTTCCTGAACCCTCGTTATCAACCCCAGTTTTGTCTACTTGGATGTACCTTGAAGCTCCAAAGTCTGCAATCTTTGATGTCATCTTATCATCAAGAAGTATGTTAAGGGACTTAATGTCTCTATGGATTATTGGGATTGAAACTGATGAGTGCAGATAGGCAAGAGCAGTAGCTATCTCAGTTGCAATTCTCAACCTACTGCCCCATGATAGGGACCTTGGATCCTCAACATGGAGATGGTGATGAAGTGTTCCATTGGAGATAAACTCATAAACCAGCAATGGCACCTCCGTCTCCAAGCAACATCCAAAGAGTTTAACCACATTCTTATGGTTGATCTGCGAGAGGATTGCTACCTCATTTATGAACTCATCTATTTCTTTCGCTTGGTAATCTTTGACTTTTTGATGGCCACTACATGTAGGTCAGACAGGATTCCTTTGTAAACAGTACCATGCCCGCCACCACCAATCTCACGAGCTCTGTCGAAGCTGTTTGTCGCCTTGGCAAGCTCATCCAGTGGTATTATCATCCTTTCTGCAATATCTGCCTTTTGGGATAATAACTGTTTCAACAACTGTCCACGATTTTGCTTGAAGTACTTTTGTTTTTGTGCTTTTATCTTGCGTTGTTTGTACTTGCGGAGCAGGAACAATATACTTGGAACCAAAAGGAGCGCCATGGCACATCCAAATGACAAACCGATGATTAAACCTGAAATGTACATGCGTGTACAGTATTATTATTATTTTAATACAAACAATGACAACCAAAGCATCATCGAGACATGAGAATCCAGTGAATGTCACCTGTTGAGAACCCTTTGATGCGGCGGCACTCGTAGTGCCCGGGCAAATTGTTGCAGTAGTAGCCGCCCAAGCATGAATTGCGTATCTCCGGGATCATACACTCGTCAATATCTGTTGCCAGTGAGCGAATGAAACAATAAACAACTATGAAGGCCTCCCAAAGAACAACAAAAACATCGAGAAACATGCATATATGTATATACGTGTGATAGATATGCATGAGGAGGAATATGTACTCAGGTAAAATTAGAGTAGTGACCTTGGCATCCATTGGGGACGTAAGGGTTGCCGTCGTACCCATTGTAGCAGTGGCACGTAAAGCCTCCATTGATCTCTTGTCGGCAGTCAATGTTGTCGCTCTTGCAAAGTCGGCTGACCACGTCCGATGGACACTCCTTGCCTGAGTTGTCGGCAGCAGGCACTAACAAATCTTGCCTAACGGCCCATTGTAGAACAATGGGAGATTTGATATGTAATGGGTGGTCTGATCACTCGTGTTGAAGAATTTGTTCCACTGATCAGTCAACCCCACCTCAGAGATGAACGCCAATGGGTAGGGGTCGAAAGTGAACGGTTTGAATTCCACTCTCTTGGGCGTGCTGCCTGCAGAGATGGGCGCATGGCCGGAGCAGTACACGCCGCAGGTCCCTTCTGTTGGGACCGGCGGCCCACCATCACCACGATCGCCAATGGAGCTGCAGACAGCTCGGCTGATGATACTGTCGGTGTTGCTGCTGCCATTTCTGTACTCCCCGTGGAGAGTGGCAAGCAAGTCGCACTCGGAGATGACGATGAACTCGTTCCTGGTCGACAGCACGTAGGGCTCACCGATGTCTGGGAGCAAACTGTCTGATAGGCGCACCTCATCTACCCAGTTGTAGTCGACGTCGGTGTTGCCGTATGGCCCGTGATGATGGATAACGCGCACTGTGGAGTTGCGCAAGGAGATGTCCACGACCTGGAGAGTGGTGTTGCCGTCGAGAAGCAGCTGCGGGGGACTGTGGCGCGTGTCGCAGGTGAGGTTATGCCCCGGCCAGTAGCAGCCGGGTTGCCCAAAGCCGAAGGGGTATGGCACGATCACGTCACCGCAGGTGGTGTTGCAGCCGGGCATTATCACTGTCGGCCCCTGAGACACCGTAGGCAACACTGTATCTGCTACAGATAAATCAACTTAAGATACCGTTGTGTCTGTGTACGCCAACTCTAGTACTCCAGGGTGTGTTTGTACCGATACTGACCCAGTGACGGAACCAGCAAATTGAGAAAGGGGGGGGGGGGGGGGGGGGGGGGGGGGGGGGGGGCAGTGTGGCCAGACAAAGAGCAAGGACCTGACAAAGTGTGTGTATATATATAATATATAAATATCTATATAATCATAGTTTTTGTTGCGACAAAACATAAAAATGAATCTTTTCTAACCAAGGAAAAGCAGTGAGCCAATGAGATTGAAACCTGCGTGGATGAATTGTTGGACCAGAAGCAGGATATGTGTCCATGTGAAATTGGTAAGGCCCATGCATAATGTATACTTTGCGAACTTAATCTCTTTCATTAGCAGGATACTCCCAAATTTGCCGATGTAAGCCCGGATCTCGTTCAACTATCAAAATGCTGGCATCATCAATTTCAGCATTAACCCTTTGAACTTTTGGTGCTGGTTCTCTTGGCGCTTCTTCAGCAATGATTTGTTCTTCAGGGCAGGGATTGGGGGCTTCCTCTTGAACCACAGCTGCATTACCATCTCTATCTACTTTCTTGAAAAAATAATCAATTTTCCGTGTCCTTTTAGGGGCCATTGTTTCCTACCTGAATTGGCATATGCATACAATGATAAACAATTAAAAATTTGCATAGATTAGAAAATAGAAGTCGCATCATCATCATCATTAAACTATTCTTACTTTGCGGCACCTTGACCTCTGCCTCCTTGCCCTTGCGATCTGCCTGCCAGCCTGATTGAGTGCAGAACTGATCGAGTGACCTTTGCCTCCTTGCACTTGCGATCTGCCTGCCTGATCGAGTGATGAAGTGATCGGCTGGCTGATCTCCGACTCCGATGGCGACCTGGCGGCGAACGGACGCGAGTCACGCGGGACGGGAGCTGGAGATTACGAACGGACGCGAGTCACGCGACAGGAACTGGCGGCGGCGAACTGATTAGGAGTCGCGAGTCAGACGTTTCTCCTTCTGTAGTTGGGCTGGGCCGTGAAACTTTGAGGAGGGTTACAGAATTTTTTGGGCGCATGGGGGGTACCACGGCCCCTGCTGGCACCCCCCCCCCCCCCCCCAGTTCCGTCTCTGTACTGACCTTTGTTGTAGTTATAATTGACGCAGCCAGCCTTGACACTGGGATCACCATAAGTGCCTTGCGGGCACTGGCAAACATATGACCCGATCGTGTTGGTGCATACGCCGAAGCACACTCTCTTTTCACCCAGGAACTTGCACTCATCAACATCTGGAGATAAATCAAATGCACCAAATTCACACATGGCAGAAATAAATATTAATCTATATATAATCTAATGTTAAAAAGAAAAAGAAGGAATCACTTAATTAGATATATTATATTTTCATAAATATCACTTAATTATATGATTATGAAATATGAATAACCCAAAGAAATACATATAAACTACCAACCTATGTCATTAAAAAAGATAATTTAAAGTAATGGCTGAAGTTGGTTTCAAATTGTCAATCTCCACAATTATGAAAGATATAATGTAGAGTTACCCATTTGATTTGCATATAAGTTACTCATATCTATATGTATAAAACATATAGAAAAAAATATCCGTAAAATCTACCTCTAGCTAATATATAAGTTGTTATGGAAAAGAAATAAATAAATATAAAGTAAATAAACTATACATATGTTTCTAAATTACCTAGCTCCACTAGTACTAAATTAAAGGTAAACATAAATACAATTATCACCATATTTTAGTAAAAGTTAAATTTAATAGTTTATTGATGTAGTGAAGAAAAGTTCAGCTGAACAAACCACATAATAATAACAATATAAATTCATTCTAAAACATGTTAAAACTCTATAAAATAAATTCATTCTAAAACAAGGCTAGGCTTTAATTTCCTATAAATACGCACGCATAGAATGTTTTTGTACATCCAAATGGACCAGACTGTACTTCCTTGGCCCCAAAATAATGACGAATGTTTTAGATTTGTTCTAAATTAAGTTATTTTGAGTTTGATGAAATTTATAACATCAGGGTTTAGGATACCAAATAGGTATAATATGAAAACTCTCAAAAGAAATGAAAATATATTATTCCATGATAAATTTAATAATACTTATAGTATTTTTTTAAACAAACTTGATCAAATTTGACTTAGACAAAGGTAAAATCAGTTATTTTATAGGATGGAGAGAATAGTGTGTGGAGACTAACCTTGGCACCCGCGGGCGAGGTAAGGGTTGCCGTCGTAGCCATCCTGGCATTCGCACGCATAGTAGCCCGGGCCCGTGGAAACGCACACGCTGTGCTCACTCTTGCAGATCAAGCGGAAGCAGTCATCCCCCCAGTCAAAGTGAAAGTGTGGTGGTAGGCCCTGCTTGACCGCAAAATCGAGCAGAAGCGGAGCTTCCTTGTATCCGTTCAACACCTGGAGCTCCTCGTCGAACCACCCCTGCTCCACGACGAACACTTCTCCAGGCCGGAAAGTCTGGTCCCAGGTGTGGTTGCCAGTGTTGAGCCACCTGGCCTGTACTCCATTGGGCACGGGCATGCCGCTGGAAGTGAGAGGCGCCTCGCAGCAGCCCGACACGCCGGTGCAGGACGTGTCTCCGTAGATACTGCTGCTGGTGCCGCTGTCATCTTCCGGGGTGCAGAAGGAGGCACAGCCGCTGACGATCTTGGGTTTTTCTTCCCCGATGGTGTCCGCCCAAATCGTCGCCATCACGTTGCATCCGGAGACGACGAGCTTGTTTCGGTCCGACAGCAGGTAGCCGTGCTCCCAGAAACCGCGGCCGAAGTCGAGCGAGGCGTTCCAGCCGGGTGAGGTTAGGTCGCCGTTTGTGTCTATGACGGGGCTGGTGCCCATGACGCGCACAGTGTGATTCGACAGAGAGATCTCGGCAACCTGGAGGCTACCGTCACCGAGCAGCAACCGCGGGGGTTGGTGTCTGGTGTCGCAGGTGAGGTTGAGCCCCGGCCAGTAGCAGCGGGAGGGCCCAAAGCCGAATGGGTATGGCACGCTGACGTTGCCGCAGCTCGTGCTGCAGCCAGGCTGCCCGACCGGCGCTGATGGCGTTGGCGCCGTGGCAGCTACGGCCGACGGTTGCAACGCCATCGTCGCCATCAGCATCACCGCCGCAGCTGGGAATACCACAGCTGCAGAGACCAGCGCCATGATGGACTACTTGGACACTGCGCTTGCACTTACTATACTTATAGCTACTACGCCATTTATCTAGCTACGGCGGCGCAGCAAGACACGCACATCTATTGATGAAGTGCAGCGTGCTGCCTACCCAGCGATGCTACCCAGCGATGCAATCTAACAGCTCTGCTGTGCGGCAAGCAATTGTGGTAGAATGAGGTCTTTGCGAGCACAGGGCCGGCCGGAGGACCTAGTTATTATATATATAGTTCATATGGACTCGATTGATCGATACCCCGCGGGTCCCGGGAAATGGGCGAACTGTTCCCATCGATTACCACCACGCTCGCGGCTGCCACGTACTGTCTTGCATCACATCTGCGATTAACTATTTACTAGTTTCTGTCTAAACAAATCGGGTGTCCTGACTACTCCATGTATTACCATGACGACGCCGGCATATTTATTGGCTGAGCATGCCATCTGTGGTGATTACTTCCCGGATAAAAACGAAGTCGAACAATAGGGCATCCCAAAGGGGGTGAAATCGCTAGCTGAGGCGTATTTGTACTTTCTATTGGTCACAGATGGAACAGGAATAACGCGCTGGCACTGAGATATAGTCGCTAGTCTCGCAAGAACCCCAAATAAACACCCTCTCTCATTAATTAGCTCTGAACTTTGCATATATATGTCCTCCCAGCTTTATTCTTTTGCCTTAGCGCGTTAGGCATGCATGTGAATATTGACCATGCAGAAGACCCCGGTCGGTGGAATTGCCGCCTGGTCGTCCTAATTAATTAACCTAGCCATCTTCTCACACCCACTGCCCATGATGCGTCCCTTCACATAACAAGCTACATGTCTTTCGCGCTATAGCCCAATTTATTGTACTCCACTTGGTCCCTAAATAAATTGATTTCTTGACTGGGTGGACTCAATTATGCAGTGTGTAATTATGGCTTTGCGCCTCAACAGGGTAGCAGCGAGGGGCCGTTTATCACCGTAGTTGTTTTTTATCTGCGCAAAATGGTTCATGGCCGTGATAGTACACAAAACAGATTTGGAGGCACTGCTAGAAAACGGACTTTCGAACCTCGGCTTTAGTCCTGACTATTTTTTGGCCCGGGACAAAAGGGTGATTTAGTCCCGGTTGGGGACACAAACCAGGACTAAATCCCCTCCCAACGGCTCGCCAACAGCTTTTGCAGGCTGGCGGCAGGGATCGGGAAGGTTAGTCCCGGTTGGTGGCATGTACCCTCTCTAGTCCCGGTTGGTGTTACAAACCTGGACAAAAGTCATGCAACCTTTAGTCCCGGTTGGCGTTACAAAGTGGGACTAAAGGTCTTTCACCCGGGACTAAAGGTCCTCTGTGGGTCAATTTAAAAGGACAGCGTACAGGACTCTGTCACATGTGGTGTGCAGCTGAGTTGGTAAAGGAATCTACGCATGAGGCAAGGGGTCTTGGGTTCGAATCTCACGCAGAGCAGGGAAGGTATGTTGGATTTCTTTATTTTTTCGTTCCAAGGATGGCCTTTAGTCCCGGTTGCGGGAACCAGGAATAAAGGCTGGACCTTTAGTCCCGCTTGGGCAATCCCGGTTGGGTAACCGGGAATAAATGGGGGTTGAGAACCGGGACAAGAAGCCGTTTCTCTACCAGTGAGAACAAGATAGGAGAAATAAAGGTCGATCTGTCACAGAGTCCCAAGCTTCTGTCAGATGTCTCGTTAATTTTGATTCATGGAATTAGGAAGGATACTATACGTTTGCAAGGTATACTAGACCTCTATGAAGAATGCTCCCATTCAAGCTCTGGACTCAACCCTGGAAACCTTTAGGGCGTCCGCAATGGGTAGCTAGTTGACTATCTAGATGTGACATGGTAAGTAAAAGGTAGGAGAGAGAGTACTCACTAGCTACAAGTAAATAGTTTATCTATTTCACGTGACCCAAGAATATATGAGAAGAGCATATGGACCCAGTAGTACAAAATAGACATTAATGACAAGTATTTAGGTTTCACGTGACCCAAGAATATATGACAAGTATATGGTAAGTAAATAGTTCATCTCCAAACTTCACATCAGCTGACTATATAGCTAGTACTAGCTATTACCATTGCAGATACCTTTAATGACAAGTATTTGGGTTTACCGTACATGATGGGCAATCGAGGACAAAAACCTTTGAATATGATATTAATGTGGTCACCAGAAGCGAAACAACTAGCTTTAAATAATATAGCTTTTGGGAAAGCTGATTATTCCATCACCTAAAGACCGAGGACTGTTTGTTTGGACTTCAGCGTTTTACTTTTTCTTTAGCTTTTGTGAAAGCTAATTATGCAAAAGCAAGTCATGTTAGTTTGGCAGCAACTTCCTCCACCAACCGGTCCGCTCACCAGCTGCCCCTCCCACCTGAGTTGAAGACGAGACTCAAGTACTCAACAGGACGGAGGCCAGAACAGCAATGCCTGCAGGCGCGCAGCGCTCCGAAACTCTGACGGGAGACTTGTGGGTGTCCCACCCTTGGCCACCGGCGAGGTTGCCGAATGCCGTCGACGTGAGCTAGAGCAAGGAGGCAAATTGGAGACGAGGAACGCCGGCAGGGCAAGCCCCAGTCTCCTTGAGCCCACTTGCCTTGGCGGTTCTATTTCTTTGAATATTCGATGCCGATCCCATACAGGCATACAGCATAGTCCTGGCCTCCTGGGTCTTAACCCGGATGATGACAAGGCACTGCCCTATTGGGTCCAAGTGCCAACGAATAGAAAACAAAACATCAAATAAGTAATACGATAATATAAAATGAAGACGACTTCTTGTTCTACGTCTTCTCCTTCCTTGTTCACCGACTGGCACGTCTGCGTGCTCATCTTGAATCCATGTTGATAGACTAATTGGATCACTAGCAATAGATTAGCCGGGTACGATACTTAGGAAAAACAAGCATTGATTCTGGTGAACAGAAATAGAGAGAGAGAGGAAGATCATTAGGGTTCGGGTTACCGTCAGCCATGGCGAAGTCGTCGAGGCAGTGGCGGTGGTGGAGAGCTTCCCGTCACTTGCTGCGCCCCCTCTTAGATCGGTCTAGGGCTTTGGAGTGGTGGTGGGAGAACAACGGCGATGGACCTCGTGAGTCCCGCCCCTGGCCTCCACCTTCCCTTTATATGTGCAGTGTGACAGGAGCCCTCCAATCCTTAGTTGGGTTGGGCTCCCCCGATCAGAGAGTTGATCAAGTTTAATGTGCGCCGTTGGGCCCACATCTAGACGAGATCAATTCTAACATTCTCCCCCTTGATCTCTTCTAACAACTTACCTTAATCTTATCTTAACTTAAACACTTATCTTAAATGCTTAGCACTTAGCTCCGTCTCATTATAAAGAATGCGTAGAACGCATCTCATCGTCACAGAAGATTTTCCGTTGGACTTGACGGCTACAGTACATTCCTCTAATTTAAACAGAGTTCTAACTAAAAGGGGCCCTAAGTGTTCAGAAATCATAGCCTTTCCCTTAACCCTATGCCGTCTACGTGTTTTCTAAACATGCTGGGTGGTAAGACTTTTGTGAGTGGATCCGCTAACATATTATCCGTCTTAATATGCTCTAGACTTATAATATGATTCTGAAATTTTCTTTCACAACATAGTACTTAATGTCTGTGTTTGGCAGCACCACTTGACCTATTGTTGTGAGCATGTTATCACAGTATAACTTAAGAGGTTTTCTTGATGCTGTTTACCACTCTTAACTCGGGTAAGAACTTCTTGTTGGCATTTCTTAACGCAATCACTAGAATTGTTACATCCCAGTGGTCATGCCAAGAAACGCCAGGTGATAGTCGTGTTCTATAGATAACATCCGCAAGCGCACGGATCTATCATTGTAGCATTTCACCCGGGGAGTATTCTCAAGGTATCATTATTTATATTTCCCGTAGGAAGGCATGGTGTGTAGGTGTCTAAACATGGATATGGATACTTGACTTCACATCATCGAAATGTGACACTAGTGCTATATAGGGGTAAGTATAATGGTTTTGCAAGATAGTGGACACACATTTGGCCAAACTCAAGGAGAAAGTATAAAAAGAAAGAATAAACGAATGAACGAATAAAGAATAAATCTAAGCAGAGCAGGTAGGTCATATATAGCAATGTCATGAACAGCTAAGTCATATAGTCTACAGGGTTAGAGATGGGTCAGAGCCTAAAGTAACAGGGAGACCCCCGCAGCTGGTCTACCAGCCGATAGAGGCATTTACGAACTCCTACACGACATGCGGACGTGGGGGATTACAAGAGACGGACAAGGCTGTCACCACCTGCCGTCTACCCCTCAACCGTGGCATGCCGTCATATCCGAAGGCTCTCTCATATCCGGACACCACGTCCGCATATTAGAGAACTACCTACATTCCCTGCGGACTCCCACCCTACGGATGGACGAGCTAGAACATAGGCAAACCCGAAGGAACGACGAACCATTACTCCATTCTCATCAGGACCTCTAATCCTATAAAGTATATGATCATCTAAGAACAATGAAGAACATGCTAAGCAATGATCATAAAAACTTTGGTCTAGTTCATATGAATCAGGTTTAGCAAGAACGCAACTATACTCTAGTTCATGAACAAGGCTACATAATAAGAACAGGAACTTGAAACAGGAAGAACACTCCATAGTATATTACCAAGTGATGAATCTTCTTTCTAGGAGACAAGCCCTCCTTGATAGCTCAACCTAGCTCCTAAGCTACTTGACTAGGCTAAAGAACAAGAGTACAGGAGAATGGCTCAAATGAATATGTGTGTTGGAAAGGCTTGATTCTCCCCTTTTATATGTTGAGCAGGTCGGTTCGAGGGTAGAAATGGAAGGAACACCAGCGCACCGCCCTCCTCTGCATTCAATGCACCGCCTCCAGGAAGATGGCCCCACCTGGCAGGCTGGGGGCGCGAGCGCGCCCCTGGCGCGAGCGCGCCAGTTTGGAGCCTCCCCCCAACCGCCTTTGGCCAGTGGGCCACTCCTGGTAGTTGGGCCTCGGTGTCAGGGTGTTTTGGCCCATTCCTCTTCTGATTCGACCTGTCTCCTTCTTGTGCCTCTTTACGCTTTGCTGGAAAGAGCATTTTCTCTGAAAAATCCACTGTACTTGGTCCTGTTCCTGTAAACATGGGTAAACTCCAGGTACAAGTGGAATTCGATTAATAGCACAAGTATATGCATATAAGAACATGTATTTCTCTCTTTTTCATCTTAAGTTGGCGGTTGAAATGTGTCGATAAGGACCGCCAACACTTCTTAAGCTAGATCACCTGCCCGAGGCCTCATGACATGCTACAAACTCAGCGTACATCGTCGATGACGTGACGAGGGTTTGTTTTGAGCTTTTCCATGATATAGCTTTACCTGCGAGGGTGAATATGTAACCTGATGTGGATTTTATTTCATCCCCGCATAATCTGAGTCTGAGAACCCCACTATCTCAAGGGAGTCAGTCTTACTATAACTTAGCATGAAGATATTTGTGCCCTACAAATAATGCAGAACATTCTTAACTAACTTCTTCTGATATCTGCCAAGTAACCCAGTAATAATAACTATGTCAGGGCGAGTACAAATTTGAGCATATTGCAAGATTCTGACAGCCGATGCATAAGGCACTGATCTCATTTGCTCGAGCTCAATCTGATTCTTGGAATACTGATGTTCCCCATACTTATCGCCCTTAACAATGGGTGCATGTGATGGACTTCACTTATGCATACTATATTTCTTAAGAATCTTTTCTATGTATGCTTTCTGTGACAGCCCTAATACCCCTCTATTTCTTCTCACGATGAACCTCAATCCCTAGAACAAAAGAGGCTTCACTAAGATTCTTCATATCAAAAAATGCAAGGACAAGAACTTCTTAGTTTCCATTAGTAGACTAACATCATTGCTTGCTAGTAAAATATCATCCACATATAGAACCAAGAAGATGAACTTAGCTCTCTTAAACTTTGCGTAAAAGCAATTGTCTCTGCATTTGCCTTAAACCCAAACTTTCTAATTGTATTATCAAACCACTAATACCACTTGTCTAAGCTTATTCTAACCTATAAGTAGACTTCTTTAGGTAGCATCCCATATTCACTTTACCTTCCATGACAAAACCTTTCGGCTGTGCCATGTAAAACATCTCATCGTAGATCCCCATTATCGAGTGCTGTCTTTACATCCATCTGACGTAACTCTAAGTCTTAGTGTGCTACTAGCGCCACTATAATTCTAAAAGAATCTTTATATGAGATTGGTGAAAAGATCTCATTGTAATCAGTCCTAATCTCTTCTCTTTGCTTAAAGCCTTTTGCCACGAGTCGCACCTTATGTCTCTTAAACTTTCTCTTGGTAGTCATTTGTTGTTTTATAGACCCATTACAGCCTATTGTCTTGCCTCCTTTAGTAATAAACACTAATTAAGTCCCAAACATTATCGGAATTTTTGGATTTTATCTTATCCTTCATGACTTCTAAAAATTGCTTCTCATGGCTTGTTTACATGTGGTGGAATCATCCTCCATATGATACTCTTCGGTTTCATAAACCTCATTATCATCTGATATAGCTAATCTTTTAACTCTTTGTGATCTTCTAATGCTCTTATTGTTTGGCGCCATATGGGGCTATTGTTGTTCTTCCTCATGCTCGACTTGTGGTTCTAATGGATCCTAAAGGACAGATTCCAGATTCTTATTTATTGTTGGCAAAGGAGGACTAACAACAGGTGCTGGCACTACGATGTCTGACACCATTGGTGTAGTGACAACGGGTTATGATTCTTGAAATGTTGGAGTAGGGGCTTGAAGACCCATTTCTCCTCTAAATTGATCTTTTGTGCTACCTTGCTCCCCTTCATCACATCATCTTCTAAGAACTTAGTATATCTTGTTAGGGCAATAAGAATAGTAACCCTTCGATCTTTCTGGGTAGCTAGTGAAATGGCAACTGACTGTCTCATGTTCTAACTTTCCTAAATTTGGGTTAAGACTTTAGCCTCAACTAGACAACCCCACACCCTTAAATGCTTAAGTGAGGGTACTTTTCCTATCCATAACTCATACAATGTTTCAGGCACCGACTTACTGGTACTCGATTAAGAATGTGAATAATGGTTTTATTGCCTCCATCCACAAGCTTATCAGTAAGATAGAGTAGCTTATCATGCTTCTTACCATATCCACTAAGGTATGGTTTCTTCTTTCAACCACTTCGTTTTGCTGAGGCTCTCCTAGCATGGAATACTGGGAAACTATGCCATTTTCCTTTAGGAAGTTTGCAAAAAGGTCCCAGAACTTGGCCATATTGATTGATAGAGTATCATCTTGGTGATTGGCAACATCTCCTCTCCACCGCCGGTATAAGAATCACAATCCTATCTCATTTTTGTTTGAGAGTGTTTATGTCCCATTTATAACTTCTAGGGACACTTTTCTAAAAATAAAGTCCACCAAGGAAAAATGGCAAACCTCCACTCCCACCCCACTATAAAGAGGAGTTAAGTTGGCTTTGCCTCATCACTCATTTGCTCATCCTCTCCCTCTCCTCTCATTTTTGGTGTCAAACACTAAAACGACCATATTATTGCAACATAGCATAGCTTCCAATTAGTAATAACTAGCTATTAAATTATCAAAGCATAGTACTCACTTCGTGTGCAGCTTCCACTAAATGTGTCTAGGAATAAATAGTTTAAAGTTCTACTTTTTTTCAAATCAAATGATAGTGTATGAAAATATGACCAAATTTTAGAAGGAAATTAAGGGAAATCAAGAAACTTATCAATGAGAAAAACCAATAGATGTAGAAATGTAGAGAAGTGAACATAAATGACAAACATGGTAGATGATATCTAGAGGATTTTTTATGACATGTTTGACATAACAAGCTCTGTTTACGTGAATTTATAGTCTAGTGTATCAAGGAGTATCGCGAGGTAGTTCGACATAGTCCCTGCGAAACTGCTCTATTAGAAGCAAACCAAAAAAACACTGAACACATTTAATGTGCATTTTACACTCCATACCTTGTGCAAGCACCCACAAGACGATTTTTGATAGAGTTCTCATTCGTCCAAAAAAAATCTCATAACAAACCTATCATCCTGATGAAACGGTTAACAGTATGAGTATTGTTCCATAAATATTAATACCTCACATAATCAAGGGTCTAACCTCACAATACACCAAATGAAACCTCGACAAAGTAGATATAGAATAGAACTTGTGACGTAGATCAGAACAATCTAGAAAATCGTCTTCACAAGAATGTAGAGAGGCCGAAATATATCTCACATTAGTGCGTAAATGTGTTATGATTTTATACTACCATATTTACTGATAGTATCAGAAGTTATATACCCGTAGGTCTTGTACGCTCACAGCCTAGTAAAAGGTAACAATGTAGTTGAGGCAATCATTGAGTACAAACATTTCTGCTCATATATGTGGAACTTCAGGGACATGATATGCGTTGTTCCCAAGAATAACACAAGAGGAGTCGAACCTCTAAAACCATCAACACATGGTCCGAACCATGTTGTGCTCAAGAACATGGATGCTACCACTCCATTCAACAATAGAATAAATGTGAGAGTAGAATGTAGGTAGATGTATTCAATCCAACAACCTTATCCATTCCACTCAGCAAAACACCACGTGCACTGCCCCAAAATAGAGAACCAAGACCGACCATGCATAGTGCTTTGTATACAGAAAAATGGTGTTTGATAAGCTTATTTTGCTGCAATCAAATGATCACCTGAATATCACATTTCATTCACATGCACCCCAAATGAACTAATGATAACAAACTAATCCTATAACTAACCTCCTCTGCTAGTTTGAACTGTTCTTCTATGGAGTAGTCTATGCTCAAGAACATGTCAGCATGGGGGTACTGCACAAACAAGTAGAGACGGAGAGCCCCAATAGCTCTTCCCGACATCTACAACAAAACTAATTTAGAAAATAAATCCTCAAACCCCCTTGAACCACCAGTGTTGGTTCATTCATCACAAACAACCCTGCCCACATACTAGTACCACTCAGTCTGTTACTTTTTCAGCCACCAACAGTTAAATTACATCAGACATGCCAAACCAGAGGTGAGAAGCCAGGGCACCGCCCCAACCATGCCCATGGTGACACCCCCAACCCCGTGCACCCACCAGGCACCAGCGCCCAAGTTTGCACACCACCTCCCTCACGTTCCTCCATACCCACTCCATGAAGGTGTGGAACCCAATCCATCCATCATCAAGTTCAATCACCATGAACCACGACTCCGACTCGGCGTAGAGTTCCCACAAATACGCTCGAGACATGAACCCCAAAATGGAAAGGATGTGGTCGGACTATCGGAGTCGTACCTTTATGAGGCCTCACTTGATGAGTCATCGTACAAGAGACCGGAGGCTCGCACGCTGCTGCTTCTAGAAGAGGACCGCCAAGCGATCGATGTCAGAGGGCAGGTTGCGCCCGCTACTTGGTGCTGGAATGTAGGAGAGGTTGATGTATGTCCTCTGCTGCTCTGAGAATGGTGGCCAACTTCGCTCGATCGTCTAGGTAGAGGCAGGTGCGCCCGTCGCGGCGCCGCTCTGGCTCTGCCTCTGCCTCTTATACGACGAGGCCAATAGTAGATTGGGAAGTGAAACTTGAAAGAGGGTAATTCTGCTCAGTACGGTTAAGGTGGGCTAAATACCAAATGGGCTGGACCCGCCTATCAAACGTCACGAGTAGAGGTCTCTGCATTGGATAAATGTATTTGTTGTGTATTTCCTCAAAAAATTGTTGTGTATAGCCAGCAATCAAGCGTTTCTCTTCCCCCAACACCTGATTTTTTTTTACTGAGTTCTTCCTCCTGAACCCCCGCCACCACTGACCAACCCACCACGGCTGCGCTAGGATTTCGCTAGAGCTAGCGACTACGACCTCCTCCTTCACTCCATGAGCTCCGGCCCGCCCCCGCCCCAACCTGGTCCGACCACCTCCATCGTCGCCTGTACCCCTAACCGTCTGGCCGTCGTGCCCATTGCATGGCCATAATGCCTCCCTTTGAAAGACCTTATATGTCTGTCAGACTACGAGAGGAAGAGAGGGAGAGGCCGGAGATAGGGTGAGCTTGTCATCTCCGACGCCAATGAGTTCCTCGCCAGAACCCTAGACGACTTCTTCTTTCTCTCAGGCACAGGCATGGGTGCGGGAGCGTGGCACGGGTGAGAAGAAGAGGTGCGATGGAGGAAGGAGAAGGGTGTGGGGAGGATGCGGTGGAGAAATCGAGTGTCTAGATCATTCTATTGTTAGTGTTTCTCCAAATTAATATACATTTCCCATAAGGCACAAAATTTGTATCTGAATGTGAAGCAAAAACATATGGCTACTGTTGCATTGTCATCGACTAGAGTGACGGTGTCCCATGTCTGAAGTGACACAAAAGATATTGCAGGACCGTCTTTCAAACGAGATGTCTCTATTTTAGCAGTTCATTTGCAAAGCGTCTTAGAAATGGTTTCTAATAGCTCAACTCTAGAAATCAATTTTATTACATGTGACTGGAAAGCCCGTACGTCTCTATTTTATACACGCGACTTGTAAGTTGTACTCGGAGTCTGCGACCGAGCACACAAATTAAAAATGATCACATTTTGTAGCTATACGTTTAGAAGGAAACGAATTTAACCAGAAATCATTCAATCTGGGTACAAGCCAGGCGAGCGACATGCTCCCTGCTCCTCTCCTCTGGACGCAGCTGCTCCTCTCCTCTGGACGCAGCCGGCCTCCTTTCCTAGGTCCTACCATGCCGTGCACGAAGCTCTCTCCCCTAATGGCTTCCCTTCTACAGCTCTACCCATTGCGGCCCAATGAAACATGGATTGAGTTTGACGGCCCGCTTCGGCCTGCCGAACATATATCCCTTTGCGCCTGAACAGGGTTGCCACGAGGAATATACTAACAGATCACCGTACTTATTTTTTATCTGCGCAGAAGGGTTCCTGGCCTTAGCTTGATATACAAAGCAGAATTCCAAGCTTCCCTCTTGGTGCTTGTTTCACCGATGACTCATTAATTTTGATTCGTGCAAGTAGGGAGGATGCTACGCATTTGCAAGGTATACTACGTACCGGACCTCTATGAAGAGTGTACTGGACATGTCATCCATGAAGAAAAGTCTGTCGTGATATTCAGAAGAAACACGTACCGAGTGTGGGCAGAAAACAGCTGTCATGCAAGCTCCGAACTTAACATCTCAGAAACCTTTAACGACAAGTAGTATTTGGGTTTCCCCAATGCTCGTACATGATGGGCAATCGAGGACAAAAACCTTTGAATATTAATGTTGGTCACGAGAAGCGCACTACTTAGCCTAAGCAAAACAAGCTTTACATGCAGACCGGACAGTTTTATTTACTGGGCGTGATTCCTTCCTAGAAATCACCGCGCAATACTAATGTAGTAGGGACGCCGGGCCTCGCGCCATTGTCGTGCAGCGTTCCCATTCCCCACCTGCGGCCTCCGCGCAGGAGCTGCAACCGCGCTACCTTCCGGTCGCTAACGTGCATATGTGACGTCCTGGCATCCTGCAGCCTCTGCGCTGCCACCAACACCCGACAGCCATGGTATCTCACGAAAGCATCTCCAGCCCCAGCCGCTCCCCATCACCACACACCAATACCGCCTTGAACAAGCACGCAGACGGGCAGATCCGGTAGCTAGCTAGTGTTCTCCAATAAAGTCGCCGGCCGGATCTCCCACCAACGGCCCGAGCCAGGAGAGAAGCTAGAGGCAGTTCTGATGGAGGTTGTAACAACCATGGTGGCAGGTCTGATGGAGAGGGTGAGCCCATGGGGGGAAGCTAGAGGCCCCGCCGCTGCCTTCATTGCCGCCGGGCAGACCTTCCCTAGCGAGCTCGGGCAGCGGCGAGGGGAGGGAGATGTGGTGCGAGAGGGCTGGCGGCGGCGTTACAGGAGCCGCCCGTGCCGCTCCTCAGGATGACACTGCGGCAGGGGAAAACCGAGGAGCGCATGAAAGTAAGTTCTTGCATCGATGCCATCTGACATGTTCAAAGGAGATCGAACTATTGTGGGGAACAAACTGTTCGCGTACGAACTATGTCCAATTGTCCATGCATGCGAGCACTACCACCACCTAAACTTTGATCCCAAAACAACAATTTTCTTTTTGTCACGCATTACTTATGTTGTCCCAGTACCAGACACTTCTATTGCATCAGTTGAGCAGGCTCTACAACTAATGGACCTCACCGCTGGCCGCAAGCCCCAACAACAAGAAAATTGCCGCTACAATAACTGATGTCGCACTTCAGTCTACAATTATCTTTGACACTCATTGCATAATTTATATGTCTTTTTAAAGAAAAAATATCAAAGACACTTCAGTCTACAATTATCTTTGACACTCATTGCATAATTTATATGTCCTTTTTAAGAAAAAATATCAAAGACGAAAGATAAATTAAGAAATTAAATCAAACAAAGTCTAATGTGATATGGTTATCTTTATAAGTGATGACATAGCAGAATCATGTGAACAAAACAAAGACAATGATATAAATAGAGATACAATTATCATGCATAACAATCCTGGAGAAGTTAACTAATCTATTGTGCTAATGCACACGACATAGAGCTATGCTATCTAGGATACCTCGCCGACACCATCATCTCTTGTTCCAAACTATATCTTCTGCTAGATTCCTGAAAGCTCTGACCTTCACAAGTCCATGATGGATAGTTTTCCCCAATGCTACCATTCTTAAATTCCTCAGTTACCATATCATCTTTCTTGTACATTTTGTTGGAACCTTGTTGAAGTCCTTCTAGTGTATGTTCAACTTGTCGCATCGTTGGTCTTTCTTCACCTCTTATGTTTATACAGGATGCTGTAAGCATAACAACTTGTTGTACTTCTGTCCCTCCTTCCTCTAGAACTTGTGGATCCATTATTTGGACAAGGTTTCTAGAGGCAAAGAGATTGAGGAAATGTGGAACAAGGCCACCATATTCACTAGACAAACGTGAACAAGTTGGTTTCTTCTTGGTGAGTAGCTCAACGAGAATTACACCAAAGCTATAAACATCACTTTTCTCGGTAAGATGACCAGTGTTAAAGCACTCTGGATCCAAGTATCCGAATGTCCCCTGTATCCTTGTTGTCACCCCTGTGTTGTCTATTGGAATGTACCTTGAAGCTCCAAAGTCAGATATTTTTTATGTCATTGTATCATCAAGAAGTATGTTACTAGACTTATATGCATTGTCTAAGCATCGCTTGTGGATTGTTGCAGGCCCAGCTAGAAGAGATGCAGAGGCAACGTGAGGCCGATAGGGTGGCCGCAGAGGAGAGAGAGGCGGCCATGCGAGCGGCCCATCAGCAGCAGCTGGCGGAGCAGCGGGAGGCCCATCGCAAGTGATTGCAACTTTGCAAAGCAGTCAGTCCCAAGAGCAATGGTCCGAGTTCACCAAGTCGTTTTCCGGCTACTTGCGAGCATGGAGATCCCGAACTACAGACCACCGCCGCTGCAAGTGAGCATCCCTCAACCGCCGCCGGTTGTTCTCCCTGCACTCCCTCCACTGTACCCTGTACGGACCCCGGTGAGTTTCTAGCGGCCTCTCCATTGATTTCTCTTGTACGGCCATCCCCTATGTACTAATGAGATCGCTTCTCTGTGCAGCTGCAGTCGGCGGGTTCGAACCCGACTCGGCAGATGGACATTCTCCACACCACCCAAGTCCGAGTCCGGGCGTTTCACCACGGCTCGATGCGTGGGGGTATGGCGCGACACGGGCTGGACCGAGCGGGTGGGCTACGTGGCCGACGGGAGCTCCTCACACCACCACGGCTCGGGTGGAGACGGCCGTGCGAGGCGAGTGAGTGAGTGGCTCCGTGACTTCATGTTAGGTTGGCGGTTGGTGCATGGATGCCACTTTGCTATTTTGTGTGGATTCGTTTGAGGACTAGATGGATGATCGACGTGGTTATGGATTATGTGTGGATTTATGAGACATATATGTGGATTTCTGTGATATAAATGTGGATTTGTGCGATATCTATGTGCATTTCTGTTGTATATTCATATATGTGCTTTGGAGAGTGCGATACGTGAGGCAATGCAGCAAAAACCACACAAAAAAAGCAGGTTACCCAGCTTTGCCGACGCTGGGTTTCATGCTGCAAATTTTCCCAGCTTTGCCGACTGCCAGGCAAGGGCAGTCGGCAAAGCCCTTTGCCGACTGCCTTCTTTATACCGGATATGGCCTGTCAAAATGGCAAAAAAAATTCTTTGCCGATCGCCACTTGTCGGGCGGCAAAGGCCTTTGCCGCCCGCCAACTCGCGTCGGCAAAGGAAACGCTGAGTCGGTTGACGGTCGGCGCGTTTCCTTTGCCGTGCCAAATAGGCGGTCGGCAAAGGCCTTTGCCGGGCCGACACGTGGCGATCGGCAAAGAAGGCCTTTGCCGCCCGGCCTTTGCCGCCGCTCTTTGCCCGCACGTGGAAAGCGGCGGCAAAGAGGTTTGCCGATCGCTTTAGGCTTTTAGCCGACTGCCTTCGGCAATCGGCAAAGACACCGTTTCCAGTAGTGTGCCTACCCAACTTTATAGTGATAAATCTACAATTTGGAATTTTTTAGTGGGTGTGGGTAATTTATCTCGTACAGGGGGGAAATCAATTTATAGTTTTTAATTTTTTCCCTCTCGAACTTCCACACTTCCACCAATAAAGCAACGAAATATACTTTGTAAAAAATCAACGAAATATTAAACAATAAATAAAGAACCTAACCCATTTCCCCATGATCCAATCGCGACGACTACATGGCTGAAGTGGCCGGCGGCGGCCCCCCAACTCCCCGAGGATCTCGTTGTCTCCGAGATCATGACGCGCCTGCTGGCGAAGCCCCTCCTCCGGTGCCTTGCCGTATGCCGTTCTTGGCGCCGCTGGCTCACCATCGACGCTAAATTATTCATCCTCGCCCACCACCGTCGCCAACCCTCGCTCCCGCTCCTCACCACCTGGATGCGGACACGCATGAGAGAAGGATCGATGTCCTTGACCACCGCACCAGCGAGTGGCACCCCGTCGTGCGTACGCCGGGCCAGACCGCCTTCTCCGAAGATGACAGTGACACCGAGGTCCGAGGACCAAGTGCCACGACGAATCCTATGTAGCAAAAGCGACCAATGTCTATGCTGACGTGGTAGGGGTTGGCGCTGTCTAACATGACGCCGGCAAAGTACCTTGGCATTGCGCCTTACGAGGCCCAACTTTGAGTCCCTTATAAGATAAGATTTCTCAAGTGTGCATTGTAAAAGAAATTTCAAATAGGCACAATGCAATTTTTCACACAGTAGAATCTGTTTTACTGAACCATTTGCCAAAAGAGCATCTCGGCTTCAATTTTTTTTCTTCTCTGTTTTTTCTTGCTCCATTTTTTTTTTTACCTTCGCTTCAATTTTCTTGTCTGATTTTTTCTTACTTTCTTTCTCCATTTTCCTCCTTCCTTTTCTTGTCTCTTCCTTCTCTCTCCACCTTATCTCTTCTTCCTTCTCCGCTGCTACTCCACTCGCATGAGAGAACGCGCGCGATCCGCCGGAGCTCGCGACCCGCCTACTCCGCTGCTACTCCACCCGCACGAGCACGAACGCGGCGGTCTCTCCCGGCGCCGTTCGCGTCTGCTCTGCGCCCCTTTGAGGGTGGTGCTCGTGTTCGACACCATGGCCGAGAACTTCCAGCATTTACTGTCGCCCGTTGAGGGTGGTGCATATGTTGAGCTGTTTGAGATGAGCAATGGCGCTCTTGGGTTGTATGGCTACCGTGGCGGCACGGCTGAGCTTTGGGTGCTGCAGGATCACGAGAGCTGGACCTGGTGTTTGAACAACCGGATCAAATTGCCGGCGGATGTTTTTTCTGTGATGCCGGTACTGGACCCAGTCCCAGAGGGAGATGTGCTCGTCCTTTCTCTCAGAGAGGAATCGAGCTTTGATCGCCAACACCTGCATCACATCTCTGGTACCAATGGCAGTTTGTTGGCACGGTATGAATGGAATGAATCTCTGATAATTTGGAGGCACAGGTTCAGAGAAAGTCTTGTCCGTCATGACTTCTTCACGATGGAAGGAAATGCTGGTGGTGTTGATGAAAACCCGCTGTTTGATGGTTTGTCATCGGTGGCGCTGGTTCGCGATGATAATTCTAAGCTGCATTGACAGAAAAAAGGGGGAATGAACTGTGACAGCACTGCAGCTTAGTAGCAATGGCAAGGGCAACAACATGCTGGTGTTCAGCACCATGGCCGAGTCCTTCCAGCATTTGCTGTCGCCAGTCACAAGTGCTGCATTTCTTGATCCGTTTGGGATGAACAACGGCGCTCTTGGATTGTACGGCTACGACTTAGGTGGCAGCACAGCTGATCTCTGGGTGCTGCAGGATCACAAGAGCTGGACCTGGTCGCTGAACAACTGGATCAAATTGCCGGCTGATGCCGGTACTGGACACAGAGGGAGAGGTGCTCGTCATTTGTCTCAGAAGGGGATTAAGCTTTGAATGCCAACATCCGCATCACATCTCTGGTGCCAATGGCAGCTTGTTGGCACGGTATAAGTGGAGTGGTTCTCAGTATCTTCGGAGTCACAGGTTCAGAGAAAGTCTTGTTCGCCATGACTTCTTCTTGATGGAAGGAAATGCTGGTGGTGTAGGCGAGAAACCACTGTTTGATGGTTTGTCAACCGTGGCGCTGGTTCGCGATGATGATTGTGAGCTACATTGACAAAACTGAAGGTATGAGTCTGTGTTGGCAATGTTGTTGCATCTCAGCAGGATGGAGTCATTCCTGATGATTCTGAACAGTCTAGTTATAAAAACACTGCAGATTTGTAATAACAGAAACGGTTCCTCTAGTCTGTTATTTATTTTCCCTTTTCACACATGAGCCATGAGCACACTCTTTATTTTGACTATGTCATGCCTTTTTAACCTAATGTCTTTTATTTGTAACAAGTTGCAAGTATCTCTAGTAATAATGATGCTGGATAGAGATTTCAGTCAGCTGATATGTCTGCCTCTCTGTGTAAGCACACAATTTCGATTTTGTATTTTCTTTGCTGTGCGAGGCCTGGGTAGGGCACAAAATATCCAGTAAGAAACTGAAGTACAATGAGTAACCTGCAGCCATTGCCTCTACTTTTCAGTGCTTTTTCCCATCTTCACTTGAGTCATGAACACATTTTTAGCTTTGTATCCTTTGTTTTTAATTGGCAAGTAACTCTGGTAGACTGGTAATCAATTGATGCTGCAAAGGGGTTTAGGTAAGCAACTTCAAGAGTAAACTTCTCTACTTGGATTTCTTCATTATGCCTTTTTCCCTATTTGTACTTGTGTTTGTCAGTTCTCTACTTGCTGTTCTTTCCTTTTTTGTTTGAGTAAGCTTTTTTTTTTTTCAATGTAAAACCATATATTACACTTTAAAAGCTTTGAGGTACCTAATTATGTTGTGAGTAAAAATAGCGCTTGCTTATGAATTTTAGCCCATTAAAAAAAGTACTTTGGTGATCAATTGATGCGGCAGAGAGATCTGGATAAGCAACTATCTGACAGTAAGCCTGCTGGTATCCTAGGTGCATTTCACTCAACTGTCTTTACGTCAATGATAGTAGTGAGATTTAGTAGCATGTTTGCTTCCTAGGATTGGGAATTGATATTTTTGTTTCACTTTATTTGTTGCCTCTGTATAAACCATGCTATGTTCAGTTTGTTTTCTTGGCATATTGCCTTCATCAAAGCAAAAATACTCTACCACTATCAATTTAGAAATGTTCCTTTCAGAAGTTGCCTTCCAGTTTTTTCAGTTATACAATAAAAAGGTGTGCCTTCTGCTTTGTGATGGTAATTTTGGTTTAGTGATTGTTGATGATAATTGTCGGCTGCACTAAGGAATTCATGGTGCGGCCAAGACGGCTGCATCGTAGCAGGAATAAGTCACTCGTGAAGATTTTGAATTATCATTATTATTTAGTATTTCTTTCTACATGTTTGTCTGGGTTGTTTGCAAAATGCTAGCCAATATGCAACAAAAACCCATAAGATTCACACGAGTCACCAACACATGATTGATCAGCATGGTTTAGTTATGCCTTTTTAGCCTTACATATATGCCTTTGTAACTGGTAGGTATCTCTGGTAATCAAGTGATGTTGCATGGAGTTTAGATGAGCAACTTTTTTATCTGACGCTGATACTTCCACAGTAGACACTTTTTGCTTGCCGCTCTTTTTTCTTCTGAAACTATTTCTTTTTTAAATATTGATGGGTGCAGCTGATCTTAAATTTCCGCCATAGTGAAATTATTTTTCTTCTAAAAAATTGATGGTGCACCTTATCTTAAACTGCCATTTTTTTTGTAATGGGATTAGCACCACAAGCTACATAATCCAATAAGGATAGTGTAAGATGCCTGGCTACTAGGAGGCCCAAGCGAAGCAGGAAGCCCAGCAGCCACTACCTGCTGTCTAAGGAATGTGTGGAGTGAGACAGACGAGTGGGCAAGCAAGATGAATACCATCAGACTCCTCCCTAAACACCTGACCAACTGCTGTGTGCAATCGAGCTTGTCCTGCCGATCGACTAGAACGCAGCTGGTAGGATCTGACCATGGACCGATCGATCTCCAGCTGCGCGTTCCCGGCCGTGGATCGATCGTGTTCCAATGAAAACCTTTTTTTTTCTTCACCAGCTACGCGCATGCATGTACACGTAGCTGCCTTTGGATTTTGATATAGTTTGGCAAAAGTGTTCCGTGGGCTGGCGCACCCGGCTAATAAACAAAAGGAGCACTCCTAGCTACTCCGCATCGACAAGCTTTATGTAACAACTTCACACTGCTTTATTATTCTTGGCTGGGCATGGTGTGTGGCTGTGTGCGGCGATTCCTTCTTGGATTTGATAAATAAATTATAGATAGATAAATAAAATAGTGAACAATATATATAGCGTGTGATGTGTGCATATAGGCGGCGTGACCAGAAAAAGACATCAAAAGGCAAAATTAAAATGATTTTCAGTAACAAGATTTTTTTTTTTTTTTTTGATAGAGGCGGCTCAATCTACATGTCCCATTTGATCTAGTATTTGTTTAACTTTATAAGTGATGATACATCATAATCATGTGAACAAAACAAATGTAACGGTACAAGTAGTGATACAGTCGATCGAATCATCATACATAAAAAAACTAGTAGGAGAAGTTAACTAACCCCTTGTGCTAATGCACACAACGCAGAGCTATGCTATCTAGGATAGCTCGCCGATATCATCATCTCTTGCTCCAGACTGTATCTTCTACTAGATTCCTCAATTCTCCGCCCTTCACTAGTCCCTGGTGAATAGTTTTCCCTAATGCTACCATTATGGAATTCCTCCGTTACCATATCATGTTTCTTGTACTTTTTGTTGGAACCTTGTTGAAGTCCTTCTAGAGTAAGCTCCACCTGTCGCATTGTTGGCCTTTCTTCACCTCTAAATTTTATACAGGATGCTGCAAGCATAGCAACTTCTCGTACTTCGGTGCCTCCTTCCTCTAGAACTTGGGGATCCAATATTTGGACAAGGTTTCTAGAGGCAAGTAGATTGAGGAAATGTTGAAGAAGGCCACCATGTTCATTGGCCAAATGTGAACAAGTTGGTCTCTTCCTGGTGAGTAGCTCCACGAGAATTACACCAAAACTATAAACATCACTTTTCTTGGTAAGGCGACCGGTCTGAAAGGACTCTGGATCCCAGTATCCGAATGTTCCCTGCATCCTTGTTGTTAACCCTTTGTTGTCTATCGGAATGTACCTTGAAGCCCCAAAGTCAGCTATCTTTGATGTCATTGTATCATCAAGAAGTATGTTACTAGACTTGATGTCTCTATGGATTATTGGGATTGAAACTGATGAGTGAAGATAGGCAAGAGAAGTAGCTACTTCAGTTGCAATCCTCAACCTGTTTCTCCATGATAGTGACCTTTCTGGTTCTTCAATATGAAGATGCTTATCAAGGGTCCCATTGGGAATAAACTCATACACCAACAATGGCACCTCAGTCTCTAGGCAACATCCAAAGAGTTTGACCACATTCTTGTGGTTGATCTGTGAGAGGATTGCTACCTCATTTATGAACTCATCTATTTCTTTACGTAAGGAAATCTTTGACTTTTTGATGGCCACGACATGTTGATTTGATAGGATTCCTTTGTAAACAGTACCATGCCCTCCACCACCAATTTCACGAGCTCTGTCAAAGTTGTTTGTGGCCTTTACAAGCTCCTCCAATGGTATTATCATCCTTTCTGCAATGTCTGCATTTTGGCACAATAACTGTTGCAACAATTGTCCATGATTTTGCTTGAAGTACTTCTGCTTCAGTAGTTTTATCCGACGTTGTTTAAGCTTGCGGAGGAGTAATAATATACCGAGAACCAAAAGAAGGAGCGCCGGGGCACTAGCAACTGACAAACCAATAATTAAACCTGAAAATGTACATAGACGTACAATATTAATTATGATCATTTTCGGAAGCTATGTATGTAGATATTTGAACATTGTCAGCAAAATGATCATCGAGTGGCTCTCACGTGTTGGGGACTTGTTGATGACAACGCAGCCGCCACGCTGATGAAGGTTGCCCTGCATTCCTGGCGGGCACCGGCACTCGTAGCTTCCAGGGAAATTGAAGCAGGAGCCGTTCAAGTTCAAGCACGATTTGAGTACGGTCGGGTCGTTACACTCATCAATATCTGTAGCCAATGAGGAGAGGATGAACATAAAACAAGGGAAGCCTTGGAAAGAACTATAAACTTGTGAACATAGATATGCATGAGGAAGAATATGTAATCGGGTAAAATCAGTAGTGACCTTGGCATCCATCAGCGACGTAAGGGTTGCCGTCGTATCCATCGGAGCAGTGGCACGTAAAGCCTCCGTTAATCTCTTGTCGGCAGGCGCTGTTGTCACTCTTGCAAAGTCGGCTGACCACGTCCGATGGGCACTCGCCTGAGTTATCGGCAGCAGGCACTAACAAGTCTTCCTTAACGGCCCATTGTAGAACAATGGGAGATGATATGTAAAGGGCGGTGTCATAATATACACTCGCGTCGTAGAACTTGTTCCACTGATCAGTCAACCCCACCTCCGAGATGAATGCCAATGGCGAGATGAATGCCAATGGGGTGTGACTGAAATTGATCACGTCACTCAAGTTCTTATCGAACAGTTTGAATTCCACTCTCTTGGGTGTGCTGCCTGTAGAGATGGGTGCATGGCTGGAGCAGGGCCCGCCACAGCGATCTGCTGGCCATGGGTCCGGCGGCCCACCACGATCGCCTATGGAGCCGCAGACAACTCGGCTGATGATAGTGTCGCTGCTGCCATTTCTGTACTCCCCATGGAGGATTGCACGCAAGTTGCATATGGAGATGACGACGAACTCGTTCCTGGTCGACAGCACATACGGCTCACCGATGTCTGGGAGCCGAACCTCATCCACCATATTATCAACGTTGGCGGTCCAGTTGGGGCTGCCGTGAGGCCCGTGATGATGGATGATGTGCAACGTGGAGTTGCGCAAGGAGATGTGGACGACCTGGAGGGTGCCGTTGCCGTCGAGAAGCAGCCGTGGGGGATTGTGGCGCGTGTCGCAGGTGAGATTGAGCCTTGGCCGGTAGCAGCCGGGTTGCCCAAAGCCGAAGGGGTACGGCACGCTTACATCGCCGCAGGTGGTGTTGCAGCCGGGCATTATCACTGTCGGCCCCTGAGACACCGTAGGTAACCATGTATCTGCTACAAATAAATCAGCTTATAAGATACTGTTGTGTCTGTGTACTACTAACGACAGGGAGTGGTTGTACTGATACTGACCTTTGTTGTATTTATAATTGATGCAGCCATTTTTGACGCCAGGATCACCGTAAGTGCCTTGCGGGCACTGGCAAACATATGATCCAATAGTGTTGATGCATACACCGAAGCACACTCTCTTTTCACTCGGGAACTTGCACTCGTTGACATCTGGAGATAAATCAACCCACCAAAGTCACATTCTCGCTGTGATCTTATTGACAACAAATCTATATATTCAATTATCTATATGCACAATTTTTTGCCTTTAATGACAACTTTGTTCACTAGTGCAGGAACGGCATGTATTCCTGGATGGGAACCCTATTTATTCCCGATTTCCCAACCGGGAATACGCTTCTGGGAATCAATAAAATTCTATAGATCTCTCTTGCGCTGTGTGAGATTCGAACAAAGGATCTCTTTCTTACCAACTCTACTGCACACCACATGTGACAGAGTCATGTGCACTTTTCCTTTTGAATTGACTCGTGGGGACCTTTAGACCCAGGTGGTAGACCTTTAATCCGGGTTGGTGACACCAACACAGACTAAAAGGTTACCCTTTAGTCCCGGGACCAAATGATGACTTGTAGTTCCAGTTGATATTACGAAGCGAGACTAAAGGTGGCCCTGTTGCAGGAGCCGCTGGGCAGAGCGAGGCCTTTAGTTCTGGTGGGAGCCTCCAACCAAGACTAATTTCCCCTTTAAACCCGAATGCAAAAATTTCTAGGACTAAAGCCAAAAATCGTAGTGGGCTCTAAAGTCTACTCTGTACTAGTGGTGTGGCTTCAATATGCATTTTGTTGAAACTTTAGCACAAAGCGTCTTTGCTCTATCATTGTTGCATATTATATGACACTACGAATTTGGAATCTAATTTACAATTTTTTATCTTATTAGTGCTACAAAGTTTTTTATCCTAAAGAGTTGACCTAAAACTCTGGTGCTTATTATATACTTCATTAACTCTCATTTTGTACTTATTAAAAATAAATATTTCCATTCACAGACGACACTCTAAATTAATGCAATAACATAACATTATTTAAAACCCGCACTATGATGATTGAGATCAGTCATCCAAGGCTGAAGTATATGGTAGTAGAGGTAACCTTTGGAGGTTACTAAAATAAATCTCAATGACCAGTTAGTTATAGCCACATTTAGCACCACTTTTGAAGAAGTTTGAATTTTCTTGTCAATAATATAGCTATGTATCTTGTCAAAAAAAATAATATAGCTATGTAGATAGAAAATTATAGTTAAGCAACAATTGTTTTTTTGAACTAGCTTATGTTTGAAATAAAAACATACTGAAGATATCCACATGAGTGCAACAAAAATGATAACAATACATATCTTAATATTACTAATTTGAAGCTCTCAACAGAGCCTCCACAAAAAATCTCACAAGATGCATAAGTAACAATAAATGGTAGAAAATTATCATAAATGCTCAGAAACATCTGGCCATTAAGTTAACGACTCTAATCATTATAGAGTATAGTAGCCAACAGATCTATTATATTTTCATAAATATTAATCAATTATATGATTATGAAATATAAACAACCCAAAATATATACTACATATAAACTACGTTCGTGTGTCATTATGAAAGGTAATTTAAAGCAATGCCTCAATTTGGTTTCAAATTGTCAACCTCTAAACCATGCTAGGCTTTCCTATAAATAGTTAAATACAGATGCATATAATATTTTTGTACATCCAAATGGACAAGATTGTACTTCCTTAGTTCCCTAAATAGTAAACAATGTTTTCGATTTGTTCAAAATTAAGTTGTTTTGAGTTATAGCATCAATATTTAGTAACCCAATCATCGGTATAATATATGAAAATATATCACACACCACAATTTAAGGCGGTTTGGCATGGGGGTTCAACTGACTATTTCTGAAGGAACGAGTAGGTGACATGAATATACTGGCGGAGGATACCATCTAATGACGAACGGAATGATTCCCTTTGCTAGGATCGGATGACTCATCACGATGTCACCCAATAAACACGTTGAGAGCATAGTGGAAACTAACCTTGGCATCCTCCGGCGAGGTAAGGGTTGCCGTCGTAGCCATCCTTGCATTCGCACGCGTAACCCAGGACTCTGTCTATGGGAAAGCAGTCGCTGTGCTCGCTCTTGCAGATCATGCGCTGTACTTCTTGGCTGCAGTCACTCGAGCCTCGGCGTTGTGGCGGTGGCGGCAGGCCCTGGGTGACTGCGAAATCGAGAAGAAGCGGAGCCTCATTGTTTTCCCACCGCAGTGAGTGGTTGTCGACCCACCCACGCTCCACGACGAACACGATTCCGGGATAAAAAATCTGGTCCCCGGTGTGGTTGCTGCCAGTGTGGAGCCACGTGGCCCGTACTCCATTGGGCACGGGCACACCGCTGGATTTGAGGGGCACCCTGCAGCAGTCGTCGCAGAAATGGTCTGATTGGCCGTAGATGCTGCTGCCGTCAATTTCCCCCGGGGTGCAGAAGGAGGCACAGCCGCCGACGATCTTAGCTTTTTCTTCCCCATCGTCAATGATGTCCATGGAAATCGTCGCCATCACGTTGCATCCGAAGACGACAAGCTCGTTGTCGATCGACAGCAGGTAGCCCCGCTCCCTGAAGCCGCGGCCGAATTCAAGCGTGGCGTTCCAGCCATCGGAGGTGAAGTCCCTGGTTGTGTTTATGATGGGACCGGTGCGCATGACGCGCACGGTTCCATTCGACAGAGAGATCTCGTCGACCTGGAACCGGAGATTGCCGTCGACGAGGAGCAGCTGCGGCGGATGCTTGCTGGTGTCGCAGGTGAGGTTGAGACCTGGCCAGTAGCAGTGGGAGGGCCCATAGCCGAATGGGTATGGCACGCTCACGTTACCGCAGGTGGTCTTGCAGCCGGGCCGCCCTATCGGTGTAGGTGCCAGTGGTGGAGCTGCAGCTGCTGCGGCCGAGAGCTGCAAAGCCATCGCCATCATAAGCGCCACCGCCGCAGCTGAGGACAGTGCCATTGTGGAGTATGGGCTACGAGTGTGTGTCTCTCCTACAGCAGTAAGATGCACACCCGATGAACTGCCATTGTGCTATAGTAGTGGTGAGATGCGATGCAAGCACGGGGAGGAGAAGGAGGTTATATGGATGCACTCGCTAGAGGTAGCGGCGCGTTCCCGGCCAATGCCATGGCCAAGGGCGAAACACGTCTTTCGATGACAGATCATCGATGGATCTCTCACCTACCACGCGCGTGCTGCGTGCGCGCACGCGGCTGTCTGTGCCCACCGGCCACACCTTTCCGAAGCTAGCGGCCCTTATATAAACTTAGCTTGTTTGCTGGCCGCGACAAGCACACACTTTATCCTAAACAAATCGAGCATTGCAGTGTCGTCCTCCGACTATTCGGCAGGTGGCACATGGACAAGCTTTACCTACAGTCTACAGATCGACCAGACAGTTTTATATTTGCAGGGCATGGCGTCTGCATGCAGTGATTCTTTCCGAGAAGCACCGCGCGCGCGCAGCACTATAGCACTTGGGCATAACGACATGCATGTGAAGGGCGTGATCAGAGATAAGAATCCAAGGCACTGGCCTATGGTCGGCCACTCTCACCACCTTATCAGTCAGGCTGCCTTTCACAGACTAATCACCTTAAGGTCTCGAACGGTTCATCTCTAATCCGAGGAGATTGGAGAGAATTGACGGTGATTTTCACTTGTAGGACTACTCTTGTTTGGGCCTTTATATGTGCTATATGGGTTTGGGCCTGGTCGAGCAAGTGCCACAGGGACGAAGTGGGTGTTGCTTACAAAGTGGGCAGCAGGAAATATTTTTTTTTAAAAAAAAAGGACAGGAGGCCTTATCGATTATTCGGAATCTAAATACTCCATCTCCGGTTCATCTTCCTCTCCCCGAGCCTTTGTAGGTATTGAGCTCCCATCCTTGTTCTAGTTCTCCAGAGGATTCCGTTCATTCATCTAAGCAAGGCATTCATCTAGCGAAAGCAAGGCAAGGCAGAGTCCGGCTCCAGCAAGCAAGGCAGCAACTAGGACATGGTGAGAGGCGGAGGCCTTCCGCCGTAGTGCAGGTTTTCAATTCCATCTGTAATGTACTAGACTTGCTGATATATAATTTTCATTTAGTTCTTTTTGTTATTTTGAAGCCACGTTATTTGCAAATCGATTTAGAAAATATGAATCTAGTTCCCAATGCAAAAACGTAAAAAGAAAACAAGCGAGATCAAACAACCACTAATAGTTCCTTTCTCAGTGCAGCTAACAACAACTTCTGAATGGAGCTGTCGGCGGTGACGGCCATGTGGCGGTAGCCGGCGAACGAGGCAGCAGCCATGCCACGCGTGCATGCATCAAGAGATGTGCCGATCAGACTTACCCGTGCTGCCACTAGTTGTTTGTATGACCACACAAATGTTTGCCACACTAAATTCGGATAAAAACATGGTTTAAATAAGCCATATAATTGAAAAGGCAAATTTGTTGTTAATCTAACCCATGATCCAAACACCTCAAGAGCTAGAGTTAGTTTAGGACTAGAGTTGGAGTTAGAAACTAACTCTAACTCTAGCCGAGCTAGAGTGATCAAAACAGAGCATTGTAACAACTTCACTTTAGTTTTTTAATATTGAAAGAAATTGTAATTAAGATGCAAATTTAAGAGGTTAAATAGATTATCTATTAATGGCAACTTTGATGTTTTGTTCTCAATTATGTTAAATAAATCACATTAGCTAGAGCCATTGTACTGCTAGCTTGTTCATTGTCTATCTTTTTAATTGTATTCATTTTGTCCTGTGTATATAGGTGCAATAATTGCTGTAGAGGATTAATTATGAATATATCATTGAATATTTTTAAGAAACACTAAGAGGATTATGATCCTCAAGTAAAGATTAAGGAACAAAAGTCAAATTGATATGGTTCTTGATCAATCTCATAGCTATATAACATTTTTTTAGAAAAAGGTACATCTTAGCATAGATATTATTGTCATTCTATCTTTCTTCATAAGTAGGGTCCATTTTATAGTTGGATTTTTCCCGGTGCTAATGGAATGTAAAGAAACAATGTGAGTATATTATTTTGGTACTTTCCATGGGTCCAGACTTCAGGAAGAAAGTGATGGAAGAAAGTAATGGAGCTACTACGAGTATACAGTGGTAACTAACCTTGGCACCTGCCGGCGAGGTAATGGTTGCCATCGGAACTAGAGTCGCAGCTGCATGCATAGCCCGAGGCTGGGGCAACACAATAGTTGTCCTCTCTATTGCAGACCATGCGTTGTACATCTTGGGTGCAGTTATTGTTGTGTTTCATGTGTGGCGCCAGGACTGCTTGATAGCAAATTTAAGGAGAAGAGGGCCTCCTTGAATTCATGCTTCACCCAATCCTTCTTGATCCAGGGGTGGAGACAATGGGGGTGGATAGGGGCACATTAGTTTGAAACCAATAATCCATAGAGACATCAAATCTAGCAACATACTTCTTGATGATACAATGACATCAAAGATATCGACTTGAGCCTCAAGGTACATTCCAATAGACAACACGAGTTGACAACAAGGATGGGAACGTTCGCATACGTGGATCCAAAGTTCTTTTACACCGGTCCATTACCATCAAATGTGATGTTTATAACTTTGGTGTAATTCTCTTGGAGCAACTCACTAGGAAGAAGCCACCTTGTCGAAGAAGCCACCTTGTTCGCATTTGTCCAACAAAGGTGGTGGCCTTGTTCCTCATTTTATTAATCTACTTGCCTCTAGAAATCTTGTCCAGATAATAATGGATCCAGAAGTTCTAGAAGAAGGAGGCAAAGAAATAGGAGAAGATGCTATGCTAAAGGCCAACGATGCGACATGTTGAACTTATTACACTAGATGGACTTCAACAAGGTTCCAACAAAAAGTACAAGAAAGACGAAACTATTCATTGGGGGCTAGTGAAGGGCGGAGATTGGTGGAATCTAGTAGAAGATACCGTTTGGGGCAAGAGATGTATCTCTAATTGTACGGCTACCTTTGTTTAGTTCACATGATTTATGATGTATCATTAGTTATATAGATACATAACCATATACCAGATACTTAAGGGGGGGGGGGTACATGATAAAATGGACACTATTAGGTCGAACTTTCTATGGTAGGGGGCTCAGGAAAAGTCTAGGTATCATATGGCAAAATTTGAGATGGTGAGTAGACCCAAAGATCAAGGTGGACTAGGTATTATTAACACTAGAATTAGGAATGATTGTCTGCTGGCAAAATGGATTTGGAAGATCCATCTGGAACCCAATTCAATGTGGTTTCAGATTGTGAACGCCAAGTATATGAAAAGAGGCAATTTTTTTGACTCCAAGGCACTGGGTGCTTCTTAGTTTTGGCAAGGGCTTCATAAGGTGAAACATATCTTCCAATGGGGGACTAGCTTTAGGATAGGAAATGGTAAACTATGTCGTTTCTGGTTAGATTGCTGGGTTCAAAAGGTCCCACTAAAGATTGCCTATCATGATCTTTTTGTGTTAGTTGAAAATCCAGATTGTGTAGTGGCTGACGGTTGGTGGGATGATGAATGGGGAGTAAAATTCAAAAGAACTCTTTCAATTCAAGAATATGAGAGATGGAAAGAACTGGAACTAGACCAGATTCCCCTGATTGATAGTAAGGATGAGATTATCTTGGAATTAGACAAATCTAAGAAGTTCGCTACCCAATCTTTATACAGATTTATCACGAGATAGAGGGGTGGCCAGCAGAGTGGCTGGATACATTTGGAAATGTAAAGTCCCTCTGAAAATTAAGGATTTTTGTGGCAAATCTTTAATAACAAACTGCAGGTGGCTCATTCCTTGAAAAAAAGAGGGTGGAAGGGGGAAGAAATGTGCTGTTTGACTAATGGCTTGGAAGACTTAAATCACCTATTCTTCAGATGCCACCTTGCTAAATTTGTGTGGAGTGTATTGAAAAGTATTTGGGTTCTGGGTACAGTTCCTAGATCAATTGAGGATTTGATGGGGGGCTGGCTAAATGGTGGGGGACCATTACCGGCAAAAAAATTGCTATTTCTGTTTGCTTGCTTTGCATGGGCTATTTGGAATGTGAGGAATAAAATGGCAATTGAGAAAAAGTTTCCTAATGCTCCTGCTGGCATCCCGTACCTGGCAATTTTTCACATGCAGCGGTGGGCTATTCTCGCTTAAAGAGAAGGACAGAGAGAAGATGGAAGACATGAAGATGGCTATCTTGAATTGGATACAACATCTCGCTCCCATCAAGCTGGTCTCAACAGATGTAGTGGAAATCTAGTTTACTTTCAGTTATGCTTCTAGACTAGTTGCTTTGTTTTGAGGAGTCTTTCGCTGATGTAAGCTCTCTACGTTTACCTAGTATCCCCAGCCCTGGAATGCTGTGTAATGACTCGTTGTTTGGGCTTTCTCAAAAGCCGAGTTATAAAACTCTTTTTTTTTTAAAAAAATAACCATATACCAGATCAGATCATAGTTAGTTGATTTCTTATCTTATCACATTTTCCTCTAGAAAAACTGCAAAAGTTATGAGGTATTGACATGCAACATCAATTGTTGTAGTGGCAAGCCAAAATGTTATGTAGGGCATGCCAAGTTTGGTTGTAATAAGGTCCATTCGGTGTTGCGGCCGCTTCACTGCAACAATTGAAGTGTCCGATAGTTGTTGGTTTTTTTTTTTTTTTGTTTTTTTTTTTTTTTGCGAGGAAGAAGTGTCGATAGCTGGTGCGAAGGCGGAAATAAAATGGTAGTAACGAGAGACTAGGATGCAGTCCATTTACGGTAAAGAGACTTTGTTAATCTATACCCTTTCCATAGGCTAGTTGATTTGACAACCTCTAAACATGTTATGGGAATTAAGAAAACAATCAAGTGAGCATAATGTGCCCCACGAGAGAACATCGAAAATCCCATCACGGAGCCACTGAGAAGACGCAGGACCCTCTCTACCATGGCATGGATACCATGTTAGCTTGTCCATAGCAAGCTAGGAACGAAGGTAAGCTGCCCTCAGCAGCGCCGTGGGCCGAATGTGATCCCTCCTCCTTTTTTGGAGCAAGTCGTCCAAATTGGATCCGTTGTTGTTGTGGCTAAGGGCGTTCTCAATAGTTGAGTGAGCTGCTAGCTCATATGAGCCATGTCATTGTCACTTCATCTTCTCTCCTTTCTCTCCCAGTCTTTATGAGCAGGCCCACAGATTATCTCGTTTTCTGAGCGAGATAGACGTTGAGATAAGAGATAGTCTCTTCTCTTTTCTATCTTATCTATCTTCCAACTAGACAAAATGATGACATGGATTGCTATGAGCTAGTTGAGGTGGCACTGTTGTGAACGCCCTAAGAGCATCTCCAACAACTCCCAATATCAACTTGGTATTCTATATTTTTTGGCAAAAACACAAAATCTCATCTCCAACAACTTGGTATATCCACTTGTTATTTTGCCAACTTGAAAAAAAAGACCCTTCGCGCGCGTAAACATCCGTGCGCGCTACGCGCGCGTATCGCCCAGCCGCTCGTCCGATCGCACCACTCGCCCGGCCACACCGTTCGCCAGGACGCACCGCTCGCAAGCACACCGCACCGCTCGCCAGCACCTACGGCTCGCCAGCACGTACGGTTCGCCAGCACCGCTGCGCCCGCACCATCGTCGAGCATTGTAGAATGCTTAATATTTTGATGGGAAATGCTCAAAAGTTTCGCTTTTTCGTTACGATCGCGTAGGATCAAAGCTCACCTGATTTGGTGCAGCCGTTATCGAGAAATCGCGAGTCAAAATTTCCACCCGCTAGTCGACGTCGTGTTCTTATTTAATTCGCGTGGAGGAGCTGCGCGGTGGGGAAGAAGTAAGCAATAACATGCTGGTCGCATCTGCCATCCTCTAGTTTTACCAAGTTGAAATACCAACTTGTTGAAGATACCTCTTTTTTTTTACTTGAGAAATAAAATACTAAGTTGCTATAACACAAGATATACCAAGTGAATTATTGGGAGTTGTTGGAGATGCTCTAAGTGTGGCTAATAAATGGACTAATAGGTAGGCTTGGTTAACAGAGGCATGCATCTTAATTAATATGTCTTTCTCTAAAAATGGCTCTAATTTTAGAGATATTTCCATAAATTAGACGGGCGTCACTGAAAAACATTGGGTATTCTTGAAGGCCACCCTACTTTTAGCCACTGACAAGAAGGGTTTCGAAGTTAGAGCAGGTCACAACACCGGATATTCATGCTCCCCCAAAGTGTCTTTCCATGTCTTCTTCTCGATCGCCACGCCTTTCACATATGTATGCACGTCACACGCTATATACACTGTTGAAAATTTTATTTATTTATATGTAATGTATCTGTCAATCCAAGAAGGAACCACAGCACGCAGCATTCCCAGCAAACAATAAAACAGTGAGTAGTTGTTACAAAGAGCTAGTGGATGCCGTGTAGCTAGGAGGAAGTGCTCCATTTGTTTGTTTAATCTGGTGCGCCCGCGGTACACTTTTACTAATTAAATCTAGACTAGAGGCGTGCTTGCGCGTAGCTGGTGGCAAAAATTAAGTTTCATCCGTTCGAACACGGTCGGCCCACGGCCGGGAACGCGCAGCTAGCGATGATCGATTGGCCGGTCCACCTTCAGATCCTCCACGTGCAACGTACATTGGTCGATTGGCCTCATCAGGAGCTCACCATGTGTGCCGTGTGCGTGAAGGCCAGGGCAACGAGTCGCTAATAAGTAGGATTATAACAGTATTAGATATTTAGATGAAAAATGTTTTTTTTTTTCAAAGCAGCTTTATGACTATCGGTTGTAGCTAAGATGCGAACCTTCTCTACTACTGGTCTATTGGCTGTCCTTTTAGGTATTGAATGATAGTGACCTATCATCACCGTTAGGCCAGTCTCAACGGTGGGTTTCATAGCGCTATTTCTAAAACAGTCACATCAAGTAGAATGAAATAAAATTCAGGTGAAATCCTCATTTTTAGTGGAGAGTTTAATTCTATAGTTTCATAAGTATTAAATTTCATGACTCATAGAGAGTTGGTATTCATGCCAATAGAGTTTCATCCCCATGACACTTATTTCTTCTCTCTTCATAAATACAATGTCATATCATCCTAAATGCATATGTGGCACATCATTAAATGCAAATGAAACTCTGATAAAACCCCCATTGAGACTGGTCTTGGTCTGAACAAACCTCCGACGATAGTGACAACTAGATTTGTAGTAGTGGTTAGATATATGATCTACTTCCGCTGTTTTAACTTATATAAGTCGCTTTGACTTTTTTCATTCATTTTGCTATATATCTGGAAACAATATTATGTCTAGTGCATCAAAATATATGAAATTAAAGCGATTTATAATTTGAAATGGAGAAAGTAGTATATTATTGCGAAAGGGCCTCTAGTCTAATGGTTAGAGCACCTAAATAGCACCCACTGATTCAGGTTCGACTCCCTGTGAGAGCGAAGGTCTGCGTATTATCAAAAATTAAAAAGAAAATCGGCTGGGATTCCCTTGCTGACTTTGGTAAAAAAATAGTATATTATTATTATAAATCAGCTACGTCGCAAAGGTTCATAGGCCGGAGAGCAGTCAGGCTATGAGTGGAGAAGCACTAAGTCAGCTTCAGCTACTCCGATCCCTACTTTACGGAACCGTACCTAACCAAAAGCATGCCTAATCCTTGAGCTTTTTTTTCTTAAAAAAAGCAGCTTGTTAATCAAACTTGTGGTCAGATATACTTACAAAAAACACCCGCACGTACGGTATCTTTCCGCGAAGTTAAGATGTAGCCGCAACAAGCATATGATTACTGTCTGTGGAGCTTGGTGGGCAGGTGTGGAGGTCTTCTTTTTTCTGAAGAGAGGTGTCATGTCTTCTGCGGATCATGCCGTTCACATGCATGTCTAAAGCACTAGTTTTTCTTATTGTTGTCACGGAATGGAATAACCTAATACATGTCTAAAGCACTATTAGTTACTACTCTAGCGTTGGCCACGAACTTAGGTCATTATCAGGAGTCCCCTACTAGAGTATCCGTCATGAGGATGGACGATAAACCTAACAGGCTAAAGGAATCAAAACCAAGGTTCATACGAACTTCCTTATACTTCAAGTAGTAAGATTAATGTAGAGGTGCAGGTGTGGAGGAGGTGGTGACCCTAGTACTCCTACGAAGCATACAAGTGCTTCGAGTACACTAATGGAGGTAACCAACAACTCCGGTACTTCACCCAATTCTTCTATCTCTCACTCCCTATACTAATCTAGCTAGAAGCTAATAAATATGGCTTGCTTCGTCTCTTCTCAAGTGTATCATGATGAATGTTGGAGGTGGATTCAAGGCTAATTTAGAAGAGAGCGCCATGCAGCCGCCCTCCGAGGCATTGAATGCACTGCCACAAGAAGTGCAGGCCCGAGAGACGGTAAGGGCCCTGCCGTGTTTGACATGCTTGGCTAATGCCTTTGGCTGGTGGGCTGTTGGACAGGATGGAGTGTGGCCGCATGGGGTTTCAGGTCCAGTTGCTTTTGGGTATGTGCACCTTTGCTCCTTCTTCCTTAATTTTTTTGGTCAAATTGAGCAGTGCACTACTATATAAAATTTTTGGTCAAATTGAGCAATGCACTACTAGATAAATTTTTAATGAGATGGGCAAAAAGCCTTAATGTTGGCGGGTTTCCCAACCCCTCCAACACAAGGTCATGGTTAATCATGCATTAACCAAGATAGAATAAAAAAGAAAAAAGAAAAACATATAATAGTCCTCGACCATGGATTCGCGGCCCCAATGTGTCCGCGCCGCCGATCGGCCATCGCTGCAACCGTCATAGTTTTACAGTCGTCATGCTCCATCCGCGAGATCTGCTGTGGGAGGCCTCCTCCCCGCCCTAACGAGGGAGGGCTCCCGCCGGATCTAGCTGCCTGAAGCCGCCACCGCTAGAGCCACATTAGATCTCGCCGCCCGCGCTTAGATCCACCAGTGCTTGGAGGCAAGGGCTACCAACGGTGTGGATTATCCAAGCATCAACAAGGGAGACACTAAGGGAGGTGAAGAGAGAAATTAAGAGAGGGAGATGGGGAGAGCTGACCTACCTCGGCCTCCTCATCAGAGGAGTGCCCTAGGCCACCAAATCCACCACCAGCATGCTACCGTGCCACCGAATCCGACACTACCACACCGCTACACCACTGCTACCTCCTACCACGACCATCGGAGAGAGGGAGGGTCATGCCGCCATGCATCGTCGTTCGAGGGTCGAGGGAAGGAGGTCGGTGTGGGGAAAGAGGGATGGAGGAGGTTGGCGCTTGTGAGGGAGTCACGAAGTCGAGATTGTGAGAGAGAGGGGGGGTGGAGTCGCGAGCGAGAGAGAGGAAGGAGTTGGGTGGGTGTGGTGCTGAGAGGGAGAGAGTGTGAATGATGAAACCCTAACTTCCCTTCTATATATATTTGAGGGTGTGTGTCGAGTGGTTTTGGGCTTTTGGCTTTGCTAGTGGGTTTGGCCATAATTAACCGAGGTGGGCCTTATAAGAGGCCCACTTCGGTTAATACTGTTATTTCTGGAGGTAGGATTCTTTTATAATAACCGCCTCTATTAATGGATTTTGCATGGTGGTTTCTTGTAACCGTCTTGCTTTATAAAAAGTGATTGCCTCAGTTAATGCCTCCATTAACTGAGGCTGCTTTCAGTGTTTCCCACCTCCAAAAAAATAATTCCAAATTAAATGCCTCGTAAAAGATTTTTTTAGTAGTGATGGGGTATTTCCTTTGTGCTTTCTCTCTTCCTCCTTTGGCCCAGTTTGTCATGTTTTTATGTTTGTCCATGCAAAATAATTAAATATTCACCATAACCTGTAGAAATAATTAGTCCAAAGCCCTACTTTGGTGTTGTTTCCATAGATTTTATTCATGTGATGGTGGTATAAGGTGTAAGTTAAGAACCACCAAGAGCGGATAGAGCCTAGGAAATAGCTAGGGTGTCTCTATATTTCAAACATAAATGCTTATAATATTTATTGTAGGTATTAAAATTGTCAATAAGCTAGGAAGGGTTGCAATTATGGCTACGGTGTGGGTCAATCATCTCTGATTTGACCAATTTTTCTTACAGTATGTACTAATATTTATGATACTAAATAAGTATGATCAGAATCATCACAAATATATTTTTATACTTATATATATATATATACATATTATGATTCATAAAAGGCAAATTAATTTCATGTAAACATAACTTAAAATATAGTCTGCTTTGGACCAAATACATAATTATGTTATCTTTAGGACATAGGTAGTTTTTTTTACCAAATGCAAAAATGCTCTTAAAAGATGCTCCTTCTATCCCAAAAGAATGACCTTATAGAGAAGAACACTTTAGTGTAGTCATAAAAACTAGGCTAGTGGGGGAAGACCGCCCCCACGCTATTAGGCGCCTGCCAAATTCTGTGGCCCTATAGCACCGTACCGACGTAGACAGCGAGCCCTACACAGGCACTGCTGATGGAGAGGAGATTTAATTGTATATAAAAATTATGGAATCATATGACGGAGATTCTAGCTTGCTACAACTGCATATGCGCGACTTGCAAAGGTTTACTCGGAGTCTTCGACCGAGCACGCGGTCGATCTTGACCCCCGAGCCGGATGCTCTGTTTTGACAAACTGCAGTTTATGCCAAGGCACCGGGGCCATCAGCTGCCGAGTGGGACAGCGCACGCAGCATCATCAAATAAGACAGGACTTCGTGCTGTGTTATTTCAAGAGAAGCCAATCAGCTGGTAAACAATTGATGGGGACGAGTGAGACTAGCAAACTGAAAATCAATTTACTAACTCGATCTCATCTGGATTACACTTTTATTAAAGACAGGAAGTGGATACAGTGGAATCGTGAATACAGAAACAAAAGCGATGGTGAGAAACAGACACTGAGTTCAACCATCATGCACGTACAGTTACTCCTACAAGAAGTTAACCATCCTCTTAAGCTAATGCACAAATAGAGCAGTGCTACCTAGGGTAGCTTGCAGACATCATCATCTCTTGCTCCAAGCTGTATCTTCTGCTACATGGGTTCTCACATCTTTGCCCTGGTCCACTTAGTGATGGATTGTCCGTCGTAATGCTGTCAGTTCTGGGTTCCATACCCTGAAGCCCATGCAATGTATGTTCTACCTGTCGCATCGTTGGTCTTTCCTCAACTCTTGAATTTATACATGATGCTGCAAGTGTAGCAACTTCTTGGACTTCTGTGCCTCCATCCTCTATTACTTGTGGATCTATTATCAGACTAAGATTTCCCTCGAGAAAGTAGGTTAACAAAATGGGAAACAAGGCCTTCGCCTTCACAGGACAAATACGAAGATGGTTTCTTCCTAGTGAGCAACTCCACAAGAATAACACCAAAGCTGTAGACATCACTTTTCTCGGTGAGTCGGAAGGTTTGGTAGTACATAGGATCCAAGTATCCTATTGTTCCCTGAACCCTCGTTATCAACCCAGTTTTGTCTACTTGGATGTACCTTGAAGCTCCAAAGTCTGCAATCTTTGATGTCATCTTATCATCAAGAAGTATGTTAAGGGACTTAATGTCTCTATGGATTATTGGGATTGAAACTGATGAGTGCAGATAGGCAAGAGCAGTAGCTATCTCAGTTGCAATTCTCAACCTACTGCCCCATGATAGGGACCTTGGATCCTCAACATGGAGATGGTGATGAAGTGTTCCATTGGAGATAAACTCATAAACCAGCAATGGCACCTCCGTCTCCAAGCAACATCCAAAGAGTTTAACCACATTCTTATGGTTGATCTGCGAGAGGATTGCTACCTCATTTATGAACTCATCTATTTCTTTCTGCTTGGTAATCTTTGACTTTTTGATGGCCACTACATGTAGGTCAGACAGGATTCCTTTGTAAACAGTACCATGCCCTCCACCACCAATCTCACGAGCTCTGTCGAAGCTGTTTGTCGCCTTGGCAAGCTCATCCAGTGGTATTATCATCCTTTCTGCAATATCTGCCTTTTGGGATAATAACTGTTTCAACAACTGTCCACGATTTTGCTTGAAGTACTTTTGTTTTTGTGCTTTTATCTTGCGTTGTTTGTACTTGCGGAGCAGGAACAATATACTTGGAACCAAAAGGAGCGCCATGGCACATCCAAATGACAAACCGATGATTAAACCTGAAATGTACATGCGTGTACAGTATTATTATTATTTTAATACAAACACTGACAACCAAAGCATCATCGAGACATGAGAATCCAGTGAATGTCACCTGTTGAGAACCCTTTGATGCGGCGGCACTCGTAGTGCCCGGGCAAATTGTTGCAGTAGTAGCCGCCCAAGCATGAATTGCGTATCTCCGGGATCATACACTCGTCAATATCTGTTGCCAGTGAGCGAATGAAACAATAAACAACTATGAAGGCCTCCCAAAGAACAACAAAAACATCGAGAAACATGCATATATGTATATACGTGTGATAGATATGCATGAGGAGGAATATGTACTCAGGTAAAATTAGAGTAGTGACCTTGGCATCCATTGGGGACGTAAGGGTTGCCGTCGTACCCATTGTAGCAGTGGCACGTAAAGCCTCCATTGATCTCTTGTCGGCAGTCAATGTTGTCGCTCTTGCAAAGTCGGCTGACCACGTCCGATGGACACTCCTTGCCTGAGTTGTCGGCAGCAGGCACTAACAAATCTTGCCTAACGGCCCATTGTAGAACAATGGGAGATTTGATATGTAATGGGTGGTCTGATCACTCGTGTTGAAGAATTTGTTCCACTGATCAGTCAACCCCACCTCAGAGATGAACGCCAATGGGTAGGGGTCGAAAGTGAACGGTTTGAATTCCACTCTCTTGGGCGTGCTGCCTGCAGAGATGGGCGCATGGCCGGAGCAGTACACGCCGCAGGTCCCTTCTGTTGGGACCGGCGGCCCACCATCACCACGATCGCCAATGGAGCTGCAGACAGCTCGGCTGATGATACTGTCGGTGTTGCTGCTGCCATTTCTGTACTCCCCGTGGAGAGTGGCAAGCAAGTCGCACTCGGAGATGACGATGAACTCGTTCCTGGTCGACAGCACGTAGGGCTCACCGATGTCTGGGAGCAAACTGTCTGATAGGCGCACCTCATCTACCCAGTTGTAGTCGACGTCGGTGTTGCCGTATGGCCCGTGATGATGGATAACGCGCACTGTGGAGTTGCGCAAGGAGATGTCCACGACCTGGAGAGTGGTGTTGCCGTCGAGAAGCAGCTGCGGGGGACTGTGGCGCGTGTCGCAGGTGAGGTTATGCCCCGGCCAGTAGCAGCCGGGTTGCCCAAAGCCGAAGGGGTATGGCACGATCACGTCACCGCAGGTGGTGTTGCAGCCGGGCATTATCACTGTCGGCCCCTGAGACACCGTAGGCAACACTGTATCTGCTACAGATAAATCAACTTAAGATACCGTTGTGTCTGTGTACGCCAACTCTAGTACTCCAGGGTGTGTTTGTACCGATACTGACCCAGTGACGGAACCAGCAAATTGAGAAAGGGGGGGTGGGGGGCAGTGTGGCCAGACAAAGAGCAAGGACCTGACAAAGTGTGTGTATATATATAATATATAAATATCTATATAATCATAGTTTTTGTTGCGACAAAACATAAAAATGAATCTTTTCTAACCAAGGAAAAGCAGTGAGCCAATGAGATTGAAACCTGCGTGGATGAATTGTTGGACCAGAAGCAGGATATGTGTCCATGTGAAATTGGTAAGGCCCATGCATAATGTATACTTTGCGAATTTAATCTCTTTCATTAGCAGGATACTCCCAAATTTGCCGATGTAAGCCCGGATCTCGTTCAACTATCAAAATGCTGGCATCATCAATTTCAGCATTAACCCTTTGAACTTTTGGTGCTGGTTCTCTTGGCGCTTCTTCAGCAATGATTTGTTCTTCAGGGCAGGGATTGGGGGCTTCCTCTTGAACCACAGCTGCATTACCATCTCTATCTACTTTCTTGAAAAAATAATCAATTTTCCGTGTCCTTTTAGGGGCCATTGTTTCCTACCTGAATTGGCATATGCATACAATGATAAACAATTAAAAATTTGCATAGATTAGAAAATAGAAGTCGCATCATCATCATCATTAAACTATTCTTACTTTGCGGCACCTTGACCTCTGCCTCCTTGCCCTTGCGATCTGCCTGCCAGCCTGATTGAGTGCAGAACTGATCGAGTGACCTTTGCCTCCTTGCACTTGCGATCTGCCTGCCTGATCGAGTGATGAAGTGATCGGCTGGCTGATCTCCGACTCCGATGGCGACCTGGCGGCGAACGGACGCGAGTCACGCGGGACGGGAGCTGGAGATTACGAACGGACGCGAGTCACGCGACGGGAACTGGCGGCGGCGAACTGATTAGGAGTCGCGAGTCAGACGTTTCTCCTTCTGTAGTTGGGCTGGGCCGTGAAACTTTGAGGAGGGTTACAGAATTTTTGGGCGCATGGGGGTACCACGGCCCCTGCTGGCACCCCCCCCCCAGTTCCGTCTCTGTACTGACCTTTGTTGTAGTTATAATTGACGCAGCCACCCTTGACACGGGATCACCATAAGTGCCTTGCGGGCACGGCAAACATATGACCCGATCGTGTTGGTGCATACGCCGAAGCACACTCTCTTTTCACCCAGGAACTTGCACTCATCAACATCTGGAGATAAATCAAATGCACCAAATTCACACATGGCAGAAATAAATATTAATCTATATATAATCTAATGTTAAAAAGAAAAAGAAGGAATCACTTAATTAGATATATTATATTTTCATAAATATCACTTAATTATATGATTATGAAATATGAATAACCCAAAGAAATACATATAAACTACCAACCTATGTCATTAAAAAAGATAATTTAAAGTAATGGCTGAAGTTGGTTTCAAATTGTCAATCTCCACAATTATGAAAGATATAATGTAGAGTTACCCATTTGATTTGCATATAAGTTACTCATATCTATATGTATAAAACATATAGAAAAAAATATCCGTAAAATCTACCTCTAGCTAATATATAAGTTGTTATGGAAAAGAAATAAATAAATATAAAGTAAATAAACTATACATATGTTTCTAAATTACCTAGCTCCACTAGTACTAAATTAAAGGTAAACATAAATACAATTATCACCATATTTTAGTAAAAGTTAAATTTAATAGTTTATTGATGTAGTGAAGAAAAGTTCAGCTGAACAAACCACATAATAATAACAATATAAATTCATTCTAAAACATGTTTAAACTCTATAAAATAAATTCATTCTAAAACAAGGCTAGGCTTTAATTTCCTATAAATACGCACGCATAGAATGTTTTTGTACATCCAAATGGACCAGACTGTACTTCCTTGGCCCCAAAATAATGACGAATGTTTTAGATTTGTTCTAAATTAAGTTATTTTGAGTTTGATGAAATTTATAACATCAGGGTTTAGGATACCAAATAGGTATAATATGAAAACTCTCAAAAGAAATGAAAATATATTATTCCATGATAAATTTAATAATACTTATAGTATTTTTTTAAACAAACTTGATCAAATTTGACTTAGACAAAGGTAAAATCAGTTATTTTATAGGATGGAGAGAATAGTGTGTGGAGACTAACCTTGGCACCCGCGGGCGAGGTAAGGGTTGCCGTCGTAGCCATCCTGGCATTCGCACGCATAGTAGCCCGGGCCCGTGGAAACGCACACGCTGTGCTCACTCTTGCAGATCAAGCGGAAGCAGTCATCCCCCCAGTCAAAGTGAAAGTGTGGTGGTAGGCCCTGCTTGACCGCAAAATCGAGCAGAAGCGGAGCTTCCTTGTATCCGTTCAACACCTGGAGCTCCTCGTCGAACCACCCCTGCTCCACGACGAACACTTCTCCAGGCCGGAAAGTCTGGTCCCAGGTGTGGTTGCCAGTGTTGAGCCACCTGGCCTGTACTCCATTGGGCACGGGCATGCCGCTGGAAGTGAGAGGCGCCTCGCAGCAGCCCGACACGCCGGTGCAGGACGTGTCTCCGTAGATACTGCTGCTGGTGCCGCTGTCATCTTCCGGGGTGCAGAAGGAGGCACAGCCGCTGACGATCTTGGGTTTTTCTTCCCCGATGGTGTCCGCCCAAATCGTCGCCATCACGTTGCATCCGGAGACGACGAGCTTGTTTCGGTCCGACAGCAGGTAGCCGTGCTCCCAGAAACCGCGGCCGAAGTCGAGCGAGGCGTTCCAGCCGGGTGAGGTTAGGTCGCCGTTTGTGTCTATGACGGGGCTGGTGCCCATGACGCGCACAGTGTGATTCGACAGAGAGATCTCGGCAACCTGGAGGCTACCGTCACCGAGCAGCAACCGCGGGGGTTGGTGTCTGGTGTCGCAGGTGAGGTTGAGCCCCGGCCAGTAGCAGCGGGAGGGCCCAAAGCCGAATGGGTATGGCACGCTGACGTTGCCGCAGCTCGTGCTGCAGCCAGGCTGCCCGACCGGCGCTGATGGCGTTGGCGCCGTGGCAGCTACGGCCGACGGTTGCAACGCCATCGTCGCCATCAGCATCACCGCCGCAGCTGGGAATACCACAGCTGCAGAGACCAGCGCCATGATGGACTACTTGGACACTGCGCTTGCACTTACTATACTTATAGCTACTACGCCATTTATCTAGCTACGGCGGCGCAGCAAGACACGCACATCTATTGATGAAGTGCAGCGTGCTGCCTACCCAGCGATGCTACCCAGCGATGCAATCTAACAGCTCTGCTGTGCGGCAAGCAATTGTGGTAGAATGAGGTCTTTGCGAGCACAGGGCCGGCCGGAGGACCTAGTTATTATATATATAGTTCATATGGACTCGATTGATCGATACCCCGCGGGTCCCGGGAAATGGGCGAACTGTTCCCATCGATTACCACCACGCTCGCGGCTGCCACGTACTGTCTTGCATCACATCTGCGATTAACTATTTACTAGTTTCTGTCTAAACAAATCGGGTGTCCTGACTACTCCATGTATTACCATGACGACGCCGGCATATTTATTGGCTGAGCATGCCATCTGTGGTGATTACTTCCCGGATAAAAACGAAGTCGAACAATAGGGCATCCCAAAGGGGGTGAAATCGCTAGCTGAGGCGTATTTGTACTTTCTATTGGTCACAGATGGAACAGGAATAACGCGCTGGCACTGAGATAGTCGCTAGTCTCGCAAGAACCCCAAATAAAGACCCTCTCTCATTAATTAGCTCTGAACTTTGCATATATGTCCTCCCAGCTTTATTCTTTTGCCTTAGCGTGTTAGGCATGCATGTGAATGTTGACCATGCAGAAGACCCCGGTCGGTGGAATTGCCGCCTGGTCGTCCTAATTAATTAACCTAGCCATCTTCTCACACCCACTGCCCATGATGCGTCCCTCCACATAACAAGCTACATGTCTTTCGCGCTATAGCCCAATTTATTGTACTCCACTTCACTTGGTCCCTAAATAAATTGATTTCTTGACTGGGTGGACTCAATTATGCAGTGTGTAATTATGGCTTTGCGCCTCAACAGGGTAGCAGCGAGGGGCCGTTTATCACCGTACTTGTTTTTTATCTGCGCAAAATGGTTCATGGCCGTGATAGTACACAAAACAGAGTTGGAGGGCAAGATAGGAGAAATAAAGGTCGATCTGTCACAGAGTCCCAAGCTTCTGTCAGATGTCTCGTTAATTTTGATTCATGGAATTAGGAAGGATACTATACATTTGCAAGGTATACTAGACCTCTATGACGAATGCTCTCTGAACACATGTATGTCCGTATAGAAAAGTCTGTCGTGATATTCAGCAGAAACGAGCGAGAAAAAAGCAGCTGTACCATTCAAGCTCTGGACTCAACCCCGGAAACCTTTAGGGCGTCTGCAATGGGTAGCTAGTTGACTATCTAGATGTGACATGGTAAGTAAAAAGTAGGGGAGAGAGAGTACTCACTAGCTACAAGCAAATAGCTTATCTATTTCAGGTGACCCAAGAATATATGAAAGGAGCATGTGGACCCAGTACGTAATATAAAATAGTCTCTTTCCTCATCTCTCACCTTCACATCAGCTGGCTATGTAGCTAGTACTAGCTATTACCATTGCAGATACCTTTAATGACAAGTATTTGGGTTTACTGTACATGATGGGCAATCGAGGACAAAAACCTTTGAATATGATATTAATGTGGTCACCAGAAGCGCACTACTTAGCCTAAACAAAACAACTAGCTTTAAATAATATAGTTTTTGTGAAAGCTGATTATTCCATCACCTAAAGACCGGGGACTGTTTGTTTGGACTTCAGCTTTTTACTTTTTCTTTAGCTTTTGTGAAAGCTGATTATGCAAAAGCAAGTCATGTTAGTTTGGCAGCAACTTCCTCCACCAACCGGTCCGCTCACCAGCTGCCCCTCCCACCTGAGTTGAAGACGAGACTCAAGTACTCAACAGGACGGAGGCCAGAACAGCAATGCTAGCAGGCGCGCAGCGCTCCGAAACTCTGACGGGAGACTTGTGGGTGTCCCACCCTTGGCCACCGGCGAGGTTGCCGTCGACGTGAGCTAGAGCAAGCAGGCAAATCGGAGACGAGGAACGCCGGCAGGGCAAGCCCCAGTCTCCTTGAGCCCACTTGCCTTGGCGGTTCTATTTCTTTGAATATTCGATGCCGATCCATGCTGCATAGTCCTGGCCTCCTGGGTCTTAACCCGGATGATGACAAGACACTGCCCTATTGGGTCCACGTGCCAACGAATAGAAAAGAAAACATTAAATAAGTAATACGATAATATAAAATGAAGACGACTTCTTCTTCTACGTCTTCTCCTTGTTCACCGACTAGCACGTCTGGGTGCTCATCTTGACTCCATGTTGATATACTAATTGGATCACTAGCAGTAGATTAGCCGGGTACCATACTTAGGAGAAACAAGCATTGATTCTGGTGAACAGAGATATATATAGAGAGAGGGAGATCGTTAGGGTTCGGGTTACCGTCTGCCATGGCGAAGTCGTCGAGGCAGTGGCGGTGGTGGAGAGCTTCCCGTCACTTGTTGCGCCCCCTCTAAGATCGGTCTAGGGCTTTGGAGTGGCGGTAGGAGAACAACGGCGATGGACCTCGTGAGTCCCACCCCTAGCCTCCACCTTCCCTTTATATGCGCAGTGTGACAGGGGCCCTCCAATCCTTAGTTGGGTTGGGCTCCCCCGATCAAGGAGCTGATCAAGTTTAGTGTGGGGCGTTGGGCCCACATATAGAGGAGATCAATTCTAACATTCTCCCCCTTGTCTCTTCTAACAACTTACCTTAATTTTATCTTAACTTAAACACTTATCTTAAATGCTTAGCACTTAGCTCCGTCACATTATAAAGAAATGCGTAGAACGTGTCTCATCGTCACAGAAGATTTTCCGTTGGACTGGACTGCTACAGTACATTCCTCTAATTTGAAAATAGAGTTCTAACTAAAAGGGTCCTAAGTGTTCGGGGAATCATAGCCTTTCCCTTAACCATATGTCGGCTACGTATTTTCTGAACACGTTGGGTGGTAAGCCTTTTGTGAGCGGATCCGCTAACATATTATCCATCTTAATATGCTCTAGACTTATAATATGATTCTGTACTTTTCTTTCACAACATAGTACTTAATGTCAATGTGTTTGACAGCACCACTTGACCTATTGTTATGAGCATGTTATCATAGTATAACTTAAGTGGTTTTCTTGATGTCTGTCTACCACTCTTAACTCGGGTAAGAACTTCTTAAGCCGTTCACCCGCCCCGAGGCCTCATGACATGCTACAAACTCAGCGTACATCATCGATGACGTGACGAGGGTTTGTCTTGAGCTTTTCCACGATATAGCTTTACCTGCGAGGGTAAATATGTGACCTGACGTGGATTTTCTTTCATCCCCCGCATAATCTGAGTCTGAGAACCCCACTATCTCAAGGGAGTCAGTCTTACTATAACTTAGCTTGAAGCCTTTTGTGTCCTGCAAATAACGCAGAACATTCTTAACTAACTTCCAGTGTTCTACACCTAGATTCTTCTGATATCTGCCAAGTAACCCGGTAACAATAACTATGTCAGGGAGAGTACAAATTTGAGCATATTGCAAGATCCTGACAACTGAAGCATAAGGTACTGATCTCATTTGCTCGAGCTCAAGCTGATTCTTGGGATAATGATGGACTACACTTATGCATACAATATTTCTTAAGAATCTTTTCTATGTATGCTTTCTGTGATGCCCTAATACCCCTCTATTTCTTAATACGGTGAACCTCAATCCCCAGAACAAAAGAGGTTCACCGAGATTCTTCATATCAAAAGATGCAAGGACAAGAACTTCTTAGTTTCCATTAGTAGATTAACATCATTGCTTGCTAGCAAAATATCATCCACCTATAGAACCAAGAAGATGAACTTAGCCCTCTTAAACTTTGCGTAAAAGCAATTGTCTTCTACATTTGCCTTAAACCCAAACTTTCTAATTGTATTATTGAACCACTAATACCATTGTCTTAAGCTTATTCTAATCAATAAGTGGACTTCTTTAGGTAGCATCCCACATTCTCTTTACCTTCCATGATAAAACCTTTCGGTTGTGCCATGTAAAACATCTCATCGTAGATCCCCATTATGGAGTATTGTCTTTACATCCATCTGATGGAACTCTTATGTCTTAGTGTGCTACTAGCACCACTATAATTCTAAAAGAATCTTTATATGAGATTGGAGAAAAGATCTCATTGTAATCAATCCTAATCTCTTCTCTTTGCTTAAAGCCTTTTGCTACGAGTCACACTTTATGTCTCTTAAACTTTCCTTGGGAGTCATTTTCTTGTTTTATAGACCCATTACAACCTACTTGTCTTGTCTCCTTTAGGAATAACCACTAAGTCCCAAATGTTATTGGAATTTCTGGATTTTACATTTTCCTTCATAACTTCTAAAAATTGCTTCTCATGGCTTGTTTATATGTGGTGGGATCAACCTCCATATGATACTCTTTGGTTTCATAAACCTCATAATCATCTCGATATAGCTAATCTTCTAACTCTTTGTGATCTTCTAATGGTCTTATTGTTTGGCGCCATATGGGGTGTTGTTGTTTTTCCTCATGCTCGACTTGTGGTTCTAATGGATCCCGAAGGATAGGTTCCAGATTCTTATTTATTGTCGGCAAAGGAGGACTAACAACATGTCGGCACTATGGTGTCCGACACCATTGGTGTAGCAACAATGGGTAGCATAAAGTATGATTCTTGAAATGTTGGAGTAGGGGCTTGAAGACCTATTCCTCCCCCTGATCACATCATCTTCTAAGAACTTAGTATGCCTTGTTAGGGCAATAAGAACGGTAACCCTGCGATCTTTCTGGGTAGCCAATGAAATGGCAACTGACTGTTTTAACTTTCCTAAATTTTGGTTAAGACTTTAGCCTCAGCTGGACAACCCCACACCCTTAAATGCTTAAGTGAGGGTACTTTTCCTGTCCATAACTCATACAGTGTTTTAGGCACTGACTTACTGGTACTCGATTAAGAATGTGAATAGCGGTTTTAACGCCTCCATCCACAAGCTTATCAGTAAGATAGAGTAGCTTTCCAAGCTTTTTACCATATCCATTAAGGCATGGTTTCTTCTTTCAGCCACTTCATTTTGTTGAGGCTCTCCCGGCATGGAATGCGAGCAACTATGCCATTTTCCTATATCATCTTGGTGATTGGCATCATCTCCTCTCCACCGTCGGTATAAGAATCACAATCCTATCTCTCGTACTTACCTTTTTGTGTTATCTTGTGTAGCTCTAGTTGTAGTCTTGCTAGTAGTTCTTGTTAGGTTGTTCACTAGTGTAGAAATAGTAACATAGTCTTGTGTGAACTAGAGATTATAGTCTACTAGACTTCTGCATAGGAGGCTTGCATCAGCACTGTAGGCTAAGCAAAACTTGCATTTTGCCGTTTGTTACACTAACAAGTTTCCTTAGTAGCTTTTGCAGAAATTTTTATAGGCTATTTACCCTCCCCCTCTAGCCATCTAGGACCTTGCATCCTTCTACTCAAAACCAAATAGTCAAGGGTCTATGGTTATGGGTGTACCATATGTTAGGGACCCCATTTTAGGGACCTAAAAGTTTGTTTGAGAGTGTTTATGTCCCATTTATAACTTCTAGGGTCACTTTTCTAAAAATAAAGTCCACCATGGAAAAATGGCAAACCTCCACTCCCACCCCACTATAAAGAGGAGTTGAGTGAGCTTTGCCTCATCACTCATTTGCTCATCCTCTCCCTCTCCTCTCATTTTTGGTGTCAAACACGACCCTGACTAGCTATTACACTATCAAAGCATAGTACTCACTTGGTGTGTAGCTTCCACTAAATGTGTCTTAGCATAAAAAGTTTAAAGTTCTACTTATTTTCAAATCAAATGATAGTGTATGAAAATATGACCAAATTTTAGAAGGAAATTAAGGGAAATCAAGGAACTTATCACATGAGAAAAACTAATAGATGTAGAAATGTAGAGAAGTGAGAATAAATGACAAACATAGTAAATGAGATGTTTCACATAACAAGCTCGTTTATGTGAGTTTGTAGTCTAGTATATCAAGGAGTATCACGAGGAAGTTCGACTTAGTCCCCGCCAAAGTGCTCTATTAGTAGCAAACCAAGGAAACACCGAACACATTTAATATGTATTATGCACTACATACCTTGTGCAAGCACCCACAAGACGATTCTTGATTGAGTTCTCATTCGTCCAAAAAAATTCTCATAACAAACCGAGTATCCTGATGAAATGGTTAACAAGTATGAGTATTGTTCCATAAATATTAATACCTCACATAATCAATGGTCTAACCTCACAATACACCAAATGAAACTGTCTAGAAAACTGTCTTCACACGAATGTAGAGAGGCTGAAATATATCTCACGTTAGTGCGCAAATATGTTATGATTTTATACTACCATATTTACTAAAAGTATCAGAAGGTATATACCCGTAGGTCTTGTACGCTCATAGCCTAGTAAAAGGTAACAATGTAGTTGAGCCAATCATTGAGTACAAGCATTCCTGCTCTAGATATGTGTTGTTCCCAAGAATAACACAAGAGGAGTTGAACCTCTAAAACCATCAACACATGGTCGGAACCATGTTGTGCTCTAGAACATGGATGCTACCACTCCATTCAACAATAGACTAAATATGAGAGTATAATGTAGATATGTGTATTCAATCCAACAACCTTATCCATTCCACTGGGCAAAACACCACTTGCACTGCCCCAAAACAGAGAACCAAGACTGACCATGCATAGTGCTTTGTATCCGGAAAAACCGGTGTTCGATAAGCTTCTTTTGCTGCAATAAAATGATCACCTGAATATCACATTTCATCCACATGCACCCCAAATGAACTAATGATAACAAACTAATCTTATAACTAACCTCCTCTGCTAGTTTGAATTGTTCTTCTATGGAGTAGTCTGTGCTCAAGAACGTGTCAGCACGAGGGTACTACACAAACAAGTAGAGACGAAGAGACCCAATAGCTCTTCCCAACATCTACAACAAAACTAATTTAGAAAAGCAATCCTCAAACCCCCTTGAACCAGCAGTGTTGGTTCATTCATCACAAACAACCCTGCCCACATACTAGTACCACTCTGTCTGTTTCTTTTTTCAGCCACCAACAATTAAATTACATCGGACATGCCAAACCAGAGGTGAGAAGCCAGGGCACCGCCCCAACCGTGCCCATGGTGACATCCCCAACCCTGTGCACCCACCAGGCACCAGCGCTCGCATTTGCACAGCACCTCCCTCCCTTTCCTCCATACCCACTACATGAAGGTGTGGAACCCAATCCATCCATCATCAAGTTCAATCACCACGAACCACGACCCCGACTCAGCGTAGAGTTCGCACATCCACGCTCAAGACATGAACCCGAAAATGGAAAGGATGTGGTCGGACTGTCGGAGTCGTAGGGCCTCACTTGATGAGTCGTCGGACAAGAGACCGGAGGCTCACGCGCGCTTCTTCTAGAAGAGGACCGCCAAGCGATCAATGTCGAGAAGGCAGGTTGCGCCTGCTGCTTGGTGCTAGAATGTAGGAGAGGTTGATGTATGCCCGTTGCTGCCCTGAGAATGGTGGCCAACCTTGCTCGATCGTCTGCGTAGAGGTAGGTGCGCCCATCGCTGCGCCGCTCCGGCTTTGCCTCTGCCTCTAATACGACGAGACCAATAGTAGATTGGGAAGTGAAACTTGGGAGAGGGTAATTCTGCTCAGAACGGTTAAGGTGGGCTAAATAACAAATGGGCTGGACCCGCCTATCGAACGTCACGAGTAGAGGTCTCTGCATTGCAGAAATGTATATGTTGTGTATTTCCTAAAAAAATTGTTGTGTATAGCCAGCACTCGAGCGTTTCTCTTCCCCCAACACCTGTTTTTTTTCATTGAGTTCTTCCTCCTCAACCCCCGCCGCCACTGACCGACCCACTACGGTTGCGCTAGGATTTCGCTAGAGCTAGCGACTACGAACTCCTCCTTCACTCCCTGAGCTTCGGCCCGCCCATGCCCCAACATGGTCCGGCCACCTCCATCATCGCCTGTACCCCTAACCATCTGTCCACCGTGCCCATTGCATGGCCAGAATGCCTCCCTTTGAAAGCCCTTATATGTCTGTCGGACTAGGAGGGGAAGAGAGGGTGAGCTTGTCATCTCCGACGCCAATGAGTTCCTCGCCAGAACCCTAGATGACTTCTTTCTCTCAAGCAGGGATGGGTGTGGGAGCGTGGCACGGGCGAGAAGGAGAAGGGTGTGGGGAGGAGGCGATAGAGAAATCGAGTGTCTAGATCACTCTAGTGTTAGTCTTTCTCCAAATTAATATACGTTTCCCATAAGGCACAAAATTTGTATCTGAATGTGAAGCAAAAACAAATGGCTACTGTTGCATTGTCATCGACTAGAGTGACGGTTGTCCCATGTCCGAAGTGACACAAAAGATATTGCAGGACTGTCTTTAAAACGAGATGTCTCTATTTTTGAGAGGGGTAGTTCATTTGCAAAGCGTCTTAGAAATGGTTTCTAACAGCTCGACTCTAGAAATCAATTTTATTATACGTGACTGGAAAGCCCGTACATCTCTATTTTATACACGCGACTTGTAAGTTGTACTCGGATCGGAGTCTGCGACCGAGCACACAAATTAAAAATGATCACATTTTGTAACTATAAGTTTAGAACGGAACGAGCCAGGCGAGCGACATGCTCCCTGCTCCTCTCCTCTCGACGCAGCTGCTCCTCTCCTCTGGACACAGCCGGCCTCCTTTCCTAGGTCCTACCATGCCGTGCACGAAGCTCTCTCCCCTAACGGCTTCCCTTCTACAGCTCTACCCATTGCGGCCCAATGAAACATGGATTGAGTTTGACGGCCCGCTTCGGCCTGCCGAACATATATCCCTTTGCGCCTGAACAGGGTTGCCACGAAGAATATACTAACAGATCACCGTACTTGTTTTTTATCTGCGCAGAAGGGTTCCTGGCCTTAGCTAGCTTGATATACAAAGCAGAATTCCAAGCTTCCCTCTTGGTGCTTGTTTCACCAATGACTCATTAATTTTGATTCGTGCAAGTAGGGAGGATGTCATCCATGAAGAAAAGTCTGTCGTGATATTCAGAAGAAACACGTACCGAGCTGTCACACACTGCGCAGGAGGCGCCTTCTAAAGACTATAGCGTATTATTGTGTTTTACGTTTTCCATTCAGTGAGCCCATAAGCCGGCATGTGGGCCGCTGGGAATGTATCTGGGCTCGGCCCAATTCAGACCTCATATACTCGTTGTGCGGGCGGTCGGGTGGATCAGCATTAATCAAATAACTTTTCCCCAAACGTATCTCTCCCTCAGCTCCGGCTCGAGACCTGCTTGAGGCGTCGGCGCCGCCGACGAGCTCCCCGCCGTGCGCGTATGCCGGCCAGCTCCGTAACTGCTCCGGCACGTTACATTGGTATCAGCTCCTATCCCCACCTTTTGCCGTCCCTTTTCGCCGTGTTTCGCATCCCAGCAACCCCAGTAACCCACCCGCCTCCCTGCTTTCGCACCGCCGCCTACCTCGTCGCCGATCCATCGATCTACTCCAGATCCACCGCCTTCCCGTGCTCGCAGACCATCACCACCTCTAAATCCACCACCAGCACCCAAATCCACCCCAAATCGCTGGCGCGGGGACCGACTCTCACAGTTCGCATGACGACGGCGGAGAAGAAACTCGACGACCTCGGCACCCAGATGGCGGCGCTTCTGAAGCTGGTCGAAGGCTCCACCACCAAGTTCAAGGACGTCTCTGTGGCGTTGAGCAAGGATTTGCGGGATCTCACGTCGCCCGTATCGTCGCTGGAGTCCAACCCATCTACTTCAGCTCCTTCGGCCCTGATGCGCGAGGAAGCAGGGCGAACCGTTGTTGGTCACGGCGTTGAACCTCCTCCACAGGGTGCTGTGTCCGGGACCATGGTCCTGCCGCGATCCCCCCGGCCAATGGTCGGTTCCACACGGCTCCAACTTCCCCTGTTCATCAAGTAGAAGCTCATGACAATTCATACATGCATCAGTTCTACCGCATCGAGTCCATCATATCAAAGCATAGAGAGTTTCATTTGCCTAAAGCTAGCTTCCCTAAGTTTGATGGATCTCATCCTAGGGTTTGGAAGGAAAAGTGTGAGAAGTATTTTCATATGTTTCAGGTTCCTGTTAGTGTTTGGTCTGAGTTTGCATCTATACACTTTCAGGGGAGTGCTGAGCTATGGCTTCAGACTTATGAAGCACAGCATCCCATTAGTAGTTGGGCAGAGTTGTGTGTGGCTGTTGAAGCAAAGTTTGGTAGGGATCTCTATCAGATATACATGAATGAATTGCTTCAGATTAGACAAACATCTAGTGTTCAGGAGTACTTTGATAGGTTTGAGTCAGCCATGCATCGAGTCCTAGCTCACAACAAGTCTTATGATGATGTGTTCTTTGTCAGTAAATTCCTGCTAGGGTTGCATCCTGATATTAAGTCTGCAATTTCATTGCATAAGCCGAGAACGGTTGATGCGGCGTTGTCATTGGCACTTATGCAGGAAACCATGATGGAACCTCAATATAAATCTCAGTATCAGAGGTCTAACAAGTCCTTCCAGAAGAATTCAGGCAAGCCATCTTACAGTGCACAACCTGGTATTCTGGGAAATCATACTGTGGAAGGCACAAAGCCTAAGTGGGATGAGAAGCTGGTCACTCTCAGAAACCAAAGGAAGGCTCAAGGATTATGCATGAGATGTGGAGAAACATGGGGCAGGGGACACAAATGCCCTGAGAAAGTTTCTCTGCATGCCCTAGAAGAAGTTCTTCAAGCTATTACACCAGAACAAGAACAGGTGCAGGAAGAATCTGGTGAGGAATCTTCTGACAGTGATGCAGAAACATATTGCTTATCACAAGTGTGCATCACCTGGTACCCAAGGCGGGGAAAACTATCAAGCTTATGGGGTTGGTAAAGAAACAAGAGCTGCTCATATTAGTGGATTCAGGCAGTTCTGTACATTCCTGATAAAGCCGTGTCAAGACTCCAATGTGAATTATCACCCGCCGAACCGTGGATCATCACCGTGGCCAATGGGGCTAAACTGGAGAGCAATACACAGGTACTTAATTTCAGTTGGTGGACTCAGGGACACACCTTCTCTCATGATGTCAGAGTGCTGCCATTGTCTTGCTATGATTTGGTGCTGGGTATGGATTGGTTGGAATCCAATAGCCCAATGTGGATACATTGGAAGAGGAAGCTGCTGAGATTCAATTACCAGGGTGCCAGAATTGCCATCAAGGGTCTCAGGGATTCGTTGTGGTTGCAAGTCCATCAAAGCATCCAAGCTTCAAGGGTTGATGAGGCAAGGGGGTGTTGCCCAAATGGTGCAGTTGCAATACATGGGTTTGGATACATCTCCATCTGAAATACCCACTGAAGTACAACAGCTTCTGGGCTCTCACACTGAGTTGTTCAAGGATCCTAAAACATTACCACCCCAAAGAGTGTTTGATCATGGTATTCCACTGCAAGCTGGCACTAATCCAGTGAATGTCAAGCCTTATCGTTACTCTCCTACACAAAAGGATGAGATCGAGCGCCAGATAACTGAAATGTTAGCAAATGGCATCATACAACAGAGCCACAGCCCATTCTCCTCTCCAGTTTTACTTGTGAAGAAAAAGGATGGCTCATGGCGTTTTTGTGTAGATTACAAATTTGAACAATATAACTGTCAAAGACAAGTATCCACGCCCATTGTGGATGAACTTTTGGATGAATTGCATGGAGCAGCTTGGTTCACAAAACTTGACTTGCGCTCTGGTTACCATCAAATAAGGCTGAAGGAACAAGATGAGCCCAAATCAGCTTTCAAAACACATCATGGACATTGGGAATTTAAGGTCATGCCCTTTGGGCTCACCAATGCCCCAAAGAACCTTTCGGGCTTTGATGAACACATTGTTGAAGCCCATGCTTAGGAAAGGAGTGCTCATATTTGTGGATGATATATTAATCTACAGCAAGACCTTGGAGGAACATTTGGAGAAGCTCAAACAAGTCTTCCAAATACTACATGACAATCAGTTATATCTCAAACTGTCTAAATGCACATTTGCTCAGCAGTCACTGGAGTACCTAGGGCATATCATCAGTGGGCAGGGAGTGGCCACTGACCCTAAAAAGACAGAAGCTATTGGTCAATGGCCAGTACCCAAAGATGCTAAATAGTTGAGGAGTTTCCTGGGCCTAGCCGGCTATTACGGGAAGTTTATCGAAATTATGGCAAAAGCATCGGCAAGCCATTAAATGATCTTCTTAAGAAGAATACTATTTATCAAGTGGACTCCACGGCTCGGCCAAAGATAGCTTTGATACTCGAAACAAGCTCTAGTGTCGGCCCGGTGTTGAGTCTACCGATTTCACCAAGGGTTTCCACATTGAAACCGATGCATCTTCTCTTTGGTATTGGTGCAGTTTTGTCTCAACGGGGCATCCCATAGCTTATATCGTAAAAGTTTGGGACCCAAAGCTCAAGCATTATCTACCTATGAAAAAGAGTGCATGGCAGTAATTATGGCAGTCACTAAATGGAAGCCCTATCTACAAAGACAAAGAATTTACAATAGCAACGAGATCATCATAGTCCGGTGCACCTTGGGGATCGAAGTTTCTTTGGAAGGCATGCAGCAAAAAGCCTTTATCAAGCTCTTGGGCCTTCAAGTACAAGATACCGTACAAGAAAAGACCTCTTAATCAGGCTGCAGATGCTTTATCAAGACAGCCATCTACTTCCACCCCTTCTGTTCATCAACTGGCTGCAATTTCCATCAGCACCCCCAAGTGGCTAGAGATAGTGGTGGAAGGATATCATCAAGATGCAGATAGTAAAAAGTTCGGGCCGAGTTAGCACTCTCTGAAACCAATGATAAAGGTTTTTCTCTGGAAGATGGAGTCATCAGGTTTAAGGGCAAGGTGTGGTTAGGCAATCATAAAGAAGCACATCAAGCTGTCCTGCTGGCATTGCACTCCAGTGGGTTGGGTGGTCACAGTGGCATCACTGCCACCTATAACAAGGTGAAATCTCGGTTTGCCTGGCCCAATATGAAGCATGTGAAGGAATATGTCACTGTATGTCAGGTATGTGCTCAAGCAAAACCTGAACATAGCAAATTACCTGGGCTACTTCAGCCATTACCAGTACCTCAGTATGCTTGGCACACAATTAGTCTGGATTTTGTTGAGGGTCTTCCTAAGTCTAAGTCATTTGATTCCATCCTGGTAGTCATAGACAAACTCACCAAGTATGCACACTTTATCTGCCTATCCCATCCATACACTGCCATCACAGTTGCTCAATTGTTCATGGCCAACATATACAAGCTGCATGGAATGCCTAAGGTTATCATCTCTCGACGAGACAAAGTGTTCACCGGTGCTCTCGGCAAGAACTTTTCAACCTTTCAGCCACCACACTAAACATGAGCTCCTCATATCACCCCCAAACCGATGGCCAAACTGAAAGGTTGAACCAATGCTTAGAAACATACCTCAGATGCTTGGTCCAAGCTTGTCCTACAAAATGGGCTCAGTGGATACCTCAAGCAGAGTTTTGGTACAACTCCACTTATCATTCTGCTCATGGCCTAACTCCCTTCAAGGCACTTTATGGTCATGATCCCAGACACTTTGGCATTTCTATTGATGATGTATGCACTGTCAATGATCTAGATGACTGGCTTCAAGAGCGCCAGGTCATGATGGACCACATTCAAGCACAACTGCGAGCAGAGCTCAAAACAGAATGAGGCACCGGCGAGATAAGCACGACAGGAAAGGGTCTTCCGGGTGGGAGATTGGGTGTATGTTAAGCTTCATCCATATGTGTGATACTGTGCATCGCCGGGTTCATCACAAGCTGAGTTTCAAGTATTTTGGGCCTTATCTCATTACCCAGCGTGTTGGTGCAGTAGCATACAAGTTGCAACTGCCACCATCAAGCCAAATCCATCCTGTCATACATGTCTCGCAGCTGAAGAAGGCATTGCCTCCAAATGTCATTGCTTCTAAAGATTCAGACATGAACTTACTAACATTATTCTTCAGCTTACCCCCTGAGCAGGTATTGGCTAAGCGGCTTCAACAGTCGGGCATCAGACAATTCCTGAAGCACTGGTGCGTCGTCAGTCATGTCCTGAGCACTGGGCGACCTGGGAGCATATTTCATCACTTCCCCAGCCGATGCAAGGATGACTGCCATGCCAAAGGTACTGACATTTCCACCTCGACCACTTCAGCAACGCGAGGACGCGCTGCCGCTTAAGGGAGGGGGAATGTCACACACTGCGCAGGAGGCGCCTTCTGAAGACTATAGCGTATTATTGTGTTTTACATTTTCCATTCAGTGAGCCCATAAGCCGGCATGTGGGCCGCTAGGAATGTATCTGGGCTCGGCCCAATTCAGACCTCATATACTCGCTGTGCGGGCGGTCGGGTGGATCAGCGATTAATCAAATAACTTTTCCCCAAACGTATCTCTCCCTCGGCTCCGGCTCGAGACCTGCTTGAGGCGTCGGCGCCGCCGACGAGCTCCCCGCCGTGGCGTACGCCGGCCAGCTCCGTAACTGCTCCGGCACGTTACACGAGCGTGAGCAGAAAGCAGCTGTCATGCAAGCTCCGAACTTAACATCTCAGAAGTAGTATTTGGGTTTCCCCAATGCTCGTACATGATGGGCAATAATCGAGGACAAAAACCTTTGAATATTAATGTTGGTTACGAGAAGCGCACTACTTAGCCTAAGCAAAACAACAAGCTTTACATGCCGACCGGACAGTTTTATTTACTGGGCGTGATTCCTTCCTAGAAATCACCGCGCAATACTAACGTAGTAGGGACGCCAGGCCTCGCACCATTGTCGTGCAGCCCAGCCTTCCCATTGCCCACCTGCGGCCTCCGCGAAGGAGAGCTGCAACCGCGCTACATTCCGGTCGCTAACGTGCATATGTGGCGTCTTTGTTAGGACCGGCGGCTCGCTGTCCTATGATCGCGCCGGCTCCGGCGATGCCCGGAGCGTGGTCACCAGGAGCTGGAACTGTCGAACGAGAGAGAGAGGGACACACACGATGTTTCACTGCGAATGGCGCAGCTTTGTTTGATGCATTGTTTGTTCCTTATCAAGGCCTTGATCCGCATCCCCCGCCACGGTTAGCAGCTGCACGGTGCGCCTTATAATTCGGACGCCCGTGCGACATGCACAGCGTGCTCGCCATGACGGGGAGTAGCCTCTTGACGCGGTCTCGGCGCGCCTGCGTGTGCAGTCACCGCAGCGCCCAAGAATATACGCAAATTACAAACGTGCTTGTGTACAAACTAAACACCTATCAATGCAACTACATGCTGATACACTTCTTGACACGATTACAGAGATGCAAATGCAATATTTCACCCCCTAATCTTGTCAAGCTTCAGACTCTGACGATGCCCAGCTGTCTCCTCAGTTCGATGAACCTGATTCTCCCAAGTGCCTTGGTTAGGATATCTGCTAGCTGATCATCAGTGCTGACATGTTGAACTTCCACCACTCCATCAGACACACACTCTCTAATGAAATGGTAGCGAGTATCTATTTGCTTAGATCTCTCATGAAAGACTGGGTTTTTGCTCAGTTCTTCTGCAGACCTGTTGTCTATCAGCAGGTTGAATTTTTTTCACTTCACCACCAACAAGTTCTGCCAGCAATCTACTAAGCCACACCCCCTAACAGGCACCAATTGCTGCTGCAATATACTCAGATACACAGGAAGACAAAGAAACAACTTTCTGCTTTTGTGAGCTCCAAGTAATAGCATTGCCTCCCAAGAAAAACAGAACACCACTTGTGCTCTTCCTCTTCTCAAGATCTCCTGCATGGTCACTGTCAGTGTACCCAGTTAGCTCTGAATGTGACCCCTTGACATATCTGCAACCAAGTTCAGTGGTTCCTGCAACATATCTGATAATCCTTTTAATTGCTCCCCAATGTTCAGAGTTTGGAGTTTCCATAAACCTGCTCACCATGCCAATAGCAAAAGCAAGATCAGGTCTAGAATTGACCAAGTATCTCGACTGCCCACTAAGCTTCTGTACTTTGTTGCATTGCTCACTAACTCAGCTTTGCCCGGCAAATGCCTTGATGTGCTGTTCCATGGGTGTGTCAACAGGGTTGCATCCCTTCATGCCTGCAACCTCAACAATCTTCTTTGCATATGCACTCTGATTTATGGTGATCTCTCCAGGCTTCTGCTTGACTTCCAAGCCTAGGTAATAGCTCAACAGGCCAAGATCCTTCATACTGAAACTGTCCTTCATCTATTGCTTGAAACTTTCTATGACATTACTGTCAGGCCCACAGATGATTAGATCATCTACATAGACTCCTACTAATAGCAGAGATCTGTCTGTACCTCTTTTGTACACAGCATGCTCATCAGCACATCTCTTGAATCCCAGCTTGTACAGCTCCTGGTCTAACCTGGCATTCCAGGCTCTTGGAGCCTGTTTGAGGCCATACAGGGCTTTCTTCAGCTTTAGAACTTTCTTGGGTGCTTTAGGATCAGTGAAGCTAGGTGGTTGCTGAACATACACATCTTTCAGATTCCCATTCAAAAATGCAGACTTGACATCCATATGATGAACCTGCCATTCTCCTTGTGCAGCAAGTGCTAGCAACAGCCTCACTTGTCTCAAGTCCGGCAACAGGGGCAAAAACCTCATCATAGTCCACACCATGAACTTGTGCATATCCCTTCACCACTAACCTTGCTTTGTGTTTCACAATTTTACCATCAGGATCCCTTTTCACCTTAAACACCCACTTGAGGCCAATTGCCTTGTGATCCTTTGGCAGTTCAGAAAACTCCCAGGTTTTGTTCTGCACAATTGCCTCCATTTCTGCCTGCATAGCTTTCCTCCAACAGTTTTCCTCTAGAGCTTGTTCAACATTTGCTGGTTCATCAGCTGCTAACATGCAGATCCCACTTGTATTCAAAATCATGTAGTATTTCGTTGAGTCAAACAGATCTGTCGGTGTTCTATACCCGACGGGGCCTTGCTCGAATCTTCTCGCATTCTGATCAGGTGGTGTAACCCACCCTTGATTCTGTGCTTGACCTGACACTGGTGTATTTGGAGAGTTTGGTGCTGCTTCTTCAGGAACCACAACACCTTCCTGCTCAACAGGGGCTCCTCCATTTCCCTCCTGCATGTTGGTCATCCAAAACTTCTATTGCCGGATCTCTCGTCAATAAGATCATAGTGAACCACAAAGCCTTCGACAGTGACTCAATGTTGCCAGTCTTATTGCTCCAGTCCCAAGGTACATTCTCCTCAAATATAACATCCCTACTTACCACCAGTTTGTTGGTAGTGGGATCCAAGAACCTGTAGCCTTTTGTCCCAGGACTCATAGCCTATAAAAATCATTTTGCTTGATCTGTCGACAATTTGTTCAGACTGGACCAATCTTCTTCACATGTGCAACACAACCAAAAGTTTTCAGATGATTCACACTTGGTTTCCTCGCCGTCCTATGATCGCGCCGGCTCCGGCGATGCCCGTGAGCGCGGTCACCGGAGCTGGAACTGTCGAACGAGAGAGAGGGACACACACGATGTTTCACTGCGAATGGCGCAGCTTTGTTTGATGCATTGTTTGTTCCTTATCAAGGCCTTGATCCGCATCCCCCGCCACGGTTAGCAGCTGCACGGTGCGCCTTATAATTCGGACACCCGTGCGACATGCACGGCGTGCTCGCTATGACGTACGGGGAGTGGCCTCTTGACGCGGTCTCGGCACGCCTGCGTGTGCAGTCACCGCAGCGCCCAAGAATCTACGCAAATTACAAACGCGCTTGTGTACAAACTAAACACCTATCAATGCAACTACATGCTAATACACTTCTAGACACGATTACAGAGATGCAAATGCAACAGTCCTGGCATCCTGCAGCCTCCGCGCTGCCACCAACACCCGACAGCCAAGGTATCTCACGAAAGCATCTCCAGCCCTAACCGCTCCCCATCACCACACACCAATACCGCCTCGAACAAGCACGCAGACGGGCAGATCCGGTAGCTATAGCATCCTCCAATAAAGTCGCCGGCCGGATCTCCCACCAACGGCGAGTCAGAGAAGCTAGAGGCAGGTCTGATGGAGGTTGTAACATGGCAGGTCTGATGGAGAGGGTGAGCCCATGGGGGAAGCTAGAGGCCCGCGCTGCGGCCTTCATTGCCACCGGCAGACCTTCCCCAGCGAGCTCGGGCAGCGGCGAGGGGAGGGAGATGTGTGGAGCGAGAGGGCTGAGGACGACAAGAGGGCAGGGGAAAACCGAGGAGCACATGAAAGTAAGTTCTTTGCATCAATGCCATCTGACATGTTCAAAGGAGATCGAATCATTGTGGGAAAAAATAATATGTTCACAACAAGAACTATGTTTATGCATGGGAGCACTACCACCACATAAACTTTGATCCCAAAACAATATTTTTTTTGTCCCGCATTACTTATGTTGTCCCAGTACCAGACACTTCTATTGCTGCGCAGTTGAGCAGACTCTACAGCGAATGGAGCTCACCTCTGGCCTTGGCATGCCCCAACAACAAGAAAATTGCCGCTACAATAATTGATGTTGCACTAAAGTCTAGAATTATTATCCTTGACACTCATTGCATAATTTATAGGTCTTTTTAAGAAAAAAAAATCAAAGATGAAAGATAAATTAAGAAATTAAATCAAGCAAAGTCTAATGTGATATGGTAACCTTTATAACTGATGATATAGCAGAATCATGTGAACAAAACAAAGCCAATGGTACAAATAGAGAAGTTAACTAATCAATCTGTTGTGCTAATGCATATGACACAGAGCTATGCTATCTAGGATACCTCGCCGACACCATCATCTCTTGTTCCAAACTGTATCTTCTACTAGATTCCTGAAAGCTCGATCTTCACTAGTACGTGATAGATAGCTTTCCCCAAAGATACGATTCTCAAATCCCTCTGGTACCATATCATTTTGGTTGTACTTTTTGTTGGAACCTTGTTGAAGTCCTTCTAGTGTAAGTTCAACCTGCCGCATCGTTGGTCTTTCTTCACCTCTTATGTTTATACACGATGCTGCAAGCATAGCAACTTGTTGTAATTCGATGCCTCCTTCCTCTAGAACCTGTGGATCCATTATCTGACCAAGATTTCTAGAGGTGAGTAGATTGAGGAAATGTGGAACAAGGCCACCATATTCACTGGACAAACGTGAACAAGTTGGTTTCTTCCTAGTGAGTAGCTCGACAAGAATAACGCCAAAGCTATAAACATCACTTTTCTCGCAAGACGACCAGTGTTAAAGCACTCTGGATCCAAGTATCCGAATGTTCCTTGTATCCTTGTTGTCACTCCTGTGTTGTCTATTGGAATGTACCTTGAAGCTCCAAAGTCAGATATCTTTGATGTCATTGTGTCATCAAGAAGTATGTTACTAGACTTAATGTCTCTATGAATTATTGGGATTGAAACTGATGAGTGAAGATAGGCAAGAGAAGTAGCTATTTCGGTTGCGATCCTCAACCTGCTGCTCCATGATAGTGACCTTTGTTGTCCTTCAATATGAAGATGATGATAAAGGGTCCCATTGGGAATAAACTCATACACCAACAATGGTACCTCGGTCTCAAGGCAACATCCAAAGAGTTTGACCACATTCTTATGATTAATCTGTGAGAGGATTGCTACTTCATTTATGAACTCATCTATTTCTTTCTGCATGGTAATCTTTGATTTTTTGATGGCCACAACATGTAGATCTGATAGGATTCCTTTGTAAACAGTACCATGCCCTCCACCACCAATCTCACGAGCAGTATCAAAGTTGTTTGTAGCCTTTGCAAGCTCATCTAGTGGTATTATCATCCTTTCTGCAATGTCTGCCTTTTGGGACAAAAGTTGTTGCAACAGTTGTCCACGGTTTTGCTTGAAGTACTTCTGCTTCAATAGTTTTATCCTGCGCTGTTTAAGCTTGCGGAGTATGAACAATATACCGAGAACCAGTAAGAGTGCTGGGCCACTAGCAGCTGACAAACCAATAGCTAAAGCTGAAAATGTACATAGAAATACACTGTTAATCTACTGTGATCATTTTTACAAGCTGAGTATTACAATGTTAGCAGGACGATTATCGAGCCATGATAATCCAGTTGGCTCTCACCTGTTGGGGACTGCTTGTTGATGACGCAGCCGCCGGGCTGAGAAATGTTCCCGTGCATTCCTAGCGGGCACCGGCACTCGTAGCCTCCAAGGAAGTTGAAGCAGGAGCCGCCCAAGTCCCAGCATGATTTGCGTACCGCCGGGTCGTTACACTCATCAATATCTGTAGCCAATGAGGATGAACATAAACAACAATGGAAGCCCCCCAAAGAACTATAAACTAGCGAATACAGATATGCATGAGGAATATATGTACTCGGGTAAACTCAGTACTGACCTTTGCATCCATCGTCAACGTAAGGGTTGCCGTCGTATCCCTTGGAGCACTTGCACGTAAAGCCTCCATTCTCTTGCCGGCAGTGGCTGTGCTTACTCCTGCAAAGGCGGTTGCCCTCGTGCACTAGACAATTGCGGGACTTGTGGGCAGCTGTCCCTGACAACCCTTGCTTAACAGCCCATTGTAGAACAATGGGGGATGACATGTAACTGATGATATTATCCTTGTTCAATATCATGTGCCACTGATCAAGCAACCCCACCTCCGAGATGAATGCCAATGCGAGGTTATTCATCGACCAGTTACCATATCGATGAGTGACGTTCTTATTGAGCGCTTTGAATTCCGCTCTTTTGGGCCTGCTGCCTATAGAGATGGGTGCATGGCAGCAGCCATCATGGCCGGAGCAGTACCCGCGGTGGGTTTGTCTTGGGACCTGTGGCGTCCCACCAGCACCACGATGTCCGGTGACTAGGCCGCTGTCGGAGCCTCTGCAGACCGCTTGGCTGATGATACTGTCATTGGTGTTGCTGCTGCTGCCGTTTCTGTACTCCCTGTGGAGGCTGGCACGCAAGTCCCAACTGGAAATGACGATGAACTCGTTCCTGGTCGACAGCACATATGGCTCGCCAATGTCTGGGAGGCGAACATCAGCCAGCAGGCTGGTACCAGTGCCGCTCTGATCGAAGTAAGCTACCGTGTGATCAATATCGGTGGTCCAGTCAGTGCGGCCATGATGATGGATGACGTGCACCGTGGAGTTGTGCAAGGAGATGTCGACGACCTGGAGGGTACCATTGCCATTGCTGTGGAGAAGCAGCCGCGGTGGACTGTGGCTGGTGTCGCAGGTGAGATTGAGCCCCGGCCAGTAGCAGCCTGGGTGCCCAAAGCCGAAGGGGTATGGCACGATCACGTGTCCGCAGCTAGTGCTGCAGTTGGGCTTGGGTATCCCTCTTGGCAACGACTGAGACACCACCCTAGGTGACAGCACATCTGTTACAAAAAAAAATCAACTCAAATAAACTGTACGTTGTGTCTGTCTACTCCACAGCATGGTGTGTTTGTACTGAATACTGACCTTTGTTGAAGTTATAATTGACGCAGCCATTTTCTAGTCCTGGATTGCCGTAAGTTCCATGCGGGCATTGGCAATCAAATGAGCCGATCGTGTTGATGCATACGCCGAAGCACACCCTCTTCTCACTCGAGAACTTGCACTCGTCGACATCTGGAGCCAATCAACCCACCAAATTTACACATGGCAGGAATAAATATTAATAATCTATAGCTAATCTAATATTGAAAAGACAAAACAATTTATCCGTCCATCTTTTTTTACTACCACAATGCCCTCCCGCGGTCCTGCCTGTCCCTCTATACCATATCTGACCCACTGGACTAAGGCCTTGACGGCTCGTGCTCATGAGTCACGAACGTCTAGTCCAGTAACGGTGTATAGTCCGATTTCAAGACGCATCAAACCAGTTTACAGAATTTGATTCCAAAACTACTAGAACAAAGGACGATTGTTGAATAAATTCTCAAATCGCAAATTGCCCAGGTGACTGCACAATAAGATGTATATTATGTTGAAAAATGCAAAACTACATTTGCTAGTAAGACTATTCCATCATCTAATCTTTTGCATACAAATGTCGAATTAACTAGTTTTATCTTTGTTACCATGTGTAGTCACTAGCCTGTTGTGATCTTAATGACTACTAATTAATCTATATATTTTATTATGTATATGCATCTTTTTTACCTTTTTAAGGCACCTCTATTTATCTTTCATATGCATTTAGTTGAACTTTAGCTTAAAGTGTCTTTGATTTTTATGACACCACAAATTTAGAATCTAATTTTCAAAATTGAACGTATAAAACATAAGATAAAATATTCCTAGCTAAAATCTACCTCTAACCAATTAAGACCCTTTACAATACTTGAAATTGCTTCTCATTGCCTCCTATGGTCTCCACGTAATATTGTATTTGGCTAATTTAGTTGGTTTAAGGGCAGTATATGGTAATCGAGTCCGTCGGCCCTTCGAACGCACTGAGCTCGGTGAAGGGGTCATGCATCCTCCGCCGCCTACCCCACCAAATCCAACGCCGAAGCCCTCTCCCTGCCCCTGCTCCCCCTCTCCCTCAACCTCGCGCAGCGTCGTGCCGCCCTGCCCACATCTGCCATGCCGACGTCGCGGACCTCTAGACTCTGTCGTGGCTGCCGACGTCGGCTCCCGATGTCCTTCGTGTCAGGATCCCCGACCTCCACGCGGATCATCGGCGTCCTCGGCATCAGGATCTCCGTCCTCTGCTGCCGCGGCCGTCCGCATCAGGATTCAGGACTCCTGACTCCACCGACAGTACCCTATCGTCTCCTCCCATCCAGGTATAATCTATGCACTTCCCCATAGCACGTCCATACACGTTGCTTGCATTGTTGCTTATCTCTAACAAGATCGAAATTCAGTCAGCTGCTGCCTCTACTATGGATTGGTTATCATGCCTGTGTTCATTAAATTGATTGCCGTTATAACTAATTTTCTGAAAAAATAATCACATGGATTGGGGACGATTACTAAAGTTGCTATCTTTAGTTAGGATTTTTGGGAACATATACATATGAGTGCCTCTATATTATATATTATTAAAAAGCTGAAAACTGGTTCTTAGTTTGTTCAGTTATTGTTCAAACTTTGACAAAGAACTTTTAGAATTTAACTTGGTTAAGAATTTGCTTGATGTTCAGAGTTAAATGTGAATATACACTGGCTTTTGGTTGCCAATCTCTTATTTTGGTTGTTTTTACATCCGATATCATTAGAAAAATTTGAATTTTAAATTTTATAAAATTCAAACATATGTTTTCATAACACGATGATTTCAAATCATAAAGTTGCCAACTATAAAGTTTCATAACTTTTCAATATCTACAACTATTATTTAAGTTATTTATTCATCCGACAAAGCAAGTAGTGTCATTGGTTACAAATTTTACATATCTCTCATATGGTTCCACAAGGTTCCATAAACTATAAGAGAGAGATGTAAAATTTGTGATAATGTTACTATCACTTTATCGTATCAAAAAATTACCAAAATAACAATTATACATCTTGAGAAGTTCTACAACTTCTATGTTCATGACTTCTCTAGCCGAAATCATTTGATGTTTCAAAATGTTATTTAAAGTTACCATTTTTTAAATTCAAATTTTGAAATGTTTACACGAAAATATGACCAAAATAATAGCAATAAGAACATAACATCTTGATAGACCATGATTTTAGAAAACCTTAGGAAAAAACCATCACATTCTGAGTTAGTATGAGAGAGAAAAACTAGTTATAAATTTTGGCCATGAATTAAAAAGAGAAATTAGTGTTCTTCACCAATTTTAGCCACAGATTAAAACCAACAAAACTAATTGCATTTATAAAGTTACCTTAATACCCTTGATTAGAAAAAAAAAACTACAAAAACGCAATTAGCCATCCATTATTTGGCATCGCCTCCCACCTCGGTTTTGGAGGCGATGGGAAGCGATTTAGCGTATATGGCCCACCGGCCATAGACACACAAAGAACCGCCTCCCATCGCCTCACATCGCCTTTGGCCTTTCTGGCCGTCGGATCGGTCGCCGTGAGCCGTTAAAATTCTCCACAAGTATCGTAAAAAAATCTCTAAATACTATTATCACCATATTTTAGTGTATACTAAATTTAATAGTTTATTGGGGTGGGAAAAAATTGAGCTGAAGAAACCACATAACAATAACAATATATAGAAAATCCATTCTAAAATATGTCAAAACTCTATGAAAATGGACCGGACTGTACTTGCTTTGGTCCCAAAATAATAACGAACGTCAATATTTAGGATATCAAATAGATACATTATGAAATATATATATTATGTGACAAATCTAATAATACTTAATTGATGTGATAATTTTTGTAGCATTTTTATACGAACTTAATTTAATTTTAAAATATTTGACTTTGAACAAACATAAAAATCAGTGATTTGGGAATGGAGAATGGAATGGAAACATACCTTGGCACCCGCCAGCGAGGTAAGGGTTACCGTCGTAACCACTCTGGCAGAGGCACACGTAGCCCGGGACTGGGGCAAAGCAGTCGCTATGCTCGCTCTTGCAGACCATGCGGTGTATATCTTGGCTGCAGTTATTGCTGCCTCTGCCTTTGCTGTTTGGCGGCAGGCCCTCCGTGACAGCGAAATCGAGTAGAAGGGGAGCCTCCTTGAATCCGTCCACCGGAAGTTCCCTGATCTCGAACCACCCCTGCTCCGCAACAACCACGCTCACCGGCACAAGTTTCTGCTCGTAAGTGTGGTTGCCACTGTCGAGCCACCTAGCCTGTACTCCATTGGGCATGGGCACGCCGCTGACACTAAGGGGTGCCACGCAGCAGCCCGACATGCCGGCGCAGAACTTGTCTGTGACCCCTTGGTTGTAGTTTACGAAGGGTTTGATGTCGTCGTCGATCTTGGTGCAGAAGGAGGCACAACCGCTGACGGTCCTGGGGGTTTCTTCCCCAATGTCCGCGGAAACCGTCGCCATCACGTCACACCCGACGACGACGATCTCATTCTTGTACGACAACAGGTAACCGCGCTCCTTGAAGCCGCTGCCGAAGTCGAGCGAGGCGTTCCAGCCGAGTGAGGATAGGTCGCCGGTTGTCTCTATGTTGTAGCCGCCAGCACGCATGACGCGCACGGTTTGGTTCGACAGAGAGATCTCGTCGACCCGGAGGCTGCCGACGTCGCCGAGGTACAGCTGCGGAGGGTGGTTGCGCGTGTCACAGGTGAGGTTGAGCCCCGGCCAGTAACAGTGGGAGGGCCCAAAGCCAAAGGGGTACGGCACGCTCACGTTACCGCAGGTGGTCTTGCAGCCATCGCCATCGCCATCAGCATTGCTGCCGCAGCTGGTAATGGCACAGTTGCAGAGATTGGCGCCATTATGGAGGAGTATATGTTCTACGTATATATGCAGGTGTGTGTGTCTACGACTTGCAAGTGTATGTCTCCTACCTACGGCAGGGCGATGTGCATCGCATCTGGTGAACTTGCATTGTGGATTGTGCTACAGTTGTGATGAGATGCTAGGCACCGGGAGGACGTATATGTATGTGAGCCGTTTATCGATGAACGCGCGTTCCTGGCCAAGGCCATGGCCACGGGGGAACGTGCTCTGATGACAGATCATCGACAGACCTCTCACCTACCACGCGCGTGCTGCGTGCGAGCACGCGGCTGTCTCCGCCCATCGGCCAGCTTTGCAAGCTAGCGGCCCTTAAACTTAGCTTGTTTGCTGGCCGCGACAAGCACACTTTAGCCTAAACAAATCGAGTATTTCAGTGTCGTCCTCCCACTACTCGGCATCTGGCACATGGACAGCTTTACCTACAGTCCACAGACAGACCTCACAGATTTTATATTTGCTCGGCGTGGCGCCTGCATCCAGTGATTCTTTCCGAGAAGCAACCGCGCGCAGCACTCTACAGTACTCGGGCATAACGACATGCATGTGAAGGGCGTGACCAGAGAGAAAACATCCAAGGCACTGGCCTATGGTCGGCCACTCACCACCTTACAAAGAAAAGAAAAGGCAGGAAATTCTCAAAAAAAAAAAAAAGACAGCAGGAATTCTCAAAAAAAAAAAAAAAAAAAAAAAAGGCAGGAGGCCTTATCTATTATTCAGAAGCTAAATACATCTCCATGTCCTATTCATCTTCATCTCCCGAGCCTCCATCTGTAGGTCTCGAGTTATCATCCTTCCCATGTTCTAGTTCTCTATTCCTCCATATATTGAGATTGCTTGCTTGGACCTCCCTCTCCCTGAGGTCATGTACTTCAATTTGTATATGAATTGAGCTATCCTGTGAACCATTGAGAGGTGTGCTGACAAGGAGATATATAGGAGACAAAACCCCATGTTTTGAATTCATGCATATCTCTACGCCACGACCAAAATGTGAGATCCACACGTCTTAGTACATGACAACGAATCAGGTACCAAATATATTGATCGAAATCAATTTTCATTTTCTGCGTGGGAAGCAGGTACATCTTAGCATAGATATTATTGTCATTCTATTGATAAGTAGGGTCCATTTTATAGTTGGATTTTTTCCCTGGTGCTAATGGCATGTAAAGAAACAATGTGAGTATAGTATTTTGGTACTTCCCATTGGTCCAGACTTTAGGAAGAAAGTAATAGAGCTACTAACAATATGCAATGGTAACTAACCTTGGTACCTGTCGCCGAGGTAACAGTTGCTATCGGAACTAGAGTCAGAGCTGCATGCATAGCCCAGGACTGGGGCAACACAATAGTTGTCCTCGCTATTACAGACCATGCGTTGTATGCGTTCTACATCTTGGGTGCAGTTATTGTTGTGATTGATGTATAGCGCCATGCCTGCGTGATAGCAAATATAAGGACAAGAGGTGCCTCCTCGAATTCATGCTTCGCCCAATCCTTCTTGATCCAGGGGTGGAGACAAGGGGGTAGGTAGGGGCACATGCCCCCATATGAATGTGAATTTTCCACTAAAAATATTTAAAATTCAAATAAAATTGAAATTCAATACTGTTGGCCCTTCTAACATTTAAAAAAAAATCAACTTTCTAGTTGTACACATGTCTCGATCCACCCCTACTTTGCGATGAACATGGTTACTGGGTTAAACTTCTCCTTGTTGGTGTGGTTGCCACTACAGAGCCACCTGGCATCAACTCTTTTGGGCACACCGCTTGAAGTGAGGGGTGCTCGGCAGCAGCCCGTTGTGCCACTGCAGAGCATCCTGGTAAGTCATGAAGCCATAGTATTTTTGATCCCTAATGATGCAGAAGGAGGCACAACCTCTAACGATCTTTGTGCTTTCTTCCCCAATGTCAATGATGTCCACGAACATGGTCGCCGTCACGTTGCATCATCCAGAGATGACGAGCAAGTTCCGGGCCAATAGCATGTAGCCGTCCTCCCTGAAACCGCGGCCAAAATCGAGTGAGGCGTTCTAGCCGCTAGAGGTGAAAAAGTCATCAGTCGTGTTCATGAGGGCTCCTGTGCCGACCACGTGCACCATGCCATTGCCGAGGAATCACTACCACAATCTCGAATTGCCTTGAGTGCTAAAAGCCGCCATGGAAATAACCTGTGATCACAAAGGTCAAGCAAACACACTCAGATAGAAGCTAAGGAAAATTAGTTTCCTTGCCGGTTTTCACACTCAAGGATGATTTCCTTAGAGGCTGACCACCAAGGAAACTACGCGCATACTTAATTTGCCGAAGTGCCAAGAAAATGTTACCATTGCCAAGGATAGTAATTTGCTTGAGGGTGGACAGCTGCCAAGTAAATTAGTTTTCTTGGGGGCCAACTACCTCCAAGGAAATTATTTGAACCGCCAAGTTAAGAGCTACCTCCTTGGGTGATCTGAACCTCCAAGAAAATTTCGGTTATTGACCGCCAAGATAATTGTGATTTCCTTGGGGGATAGCCTCAAGGAAATGTATAGTCTCAACCAAAAAAAATATGCCATAATAAATTAGATTATTCTAATCACTAAAATCTGCTAACACGTGATGAAAAACTATCAAATCTAGGACAAGAAAGGTCTCTATCATGGAGCAATAGGTTGAGGATTGCAACTGAAATAGCTACATCTCTTGCCTATCTTCACTCATCGGTTTAAAACCAATAATCCATGAGACATCAAATCTAGCAACATACTTCTTGATGATACAATGACATCAAAGATATTAGACTCCAGAGCCTCAAGGTACATTCCAATAGACAATACAAAGTTGACAACAAGGATACAATCGCATACGTGGATCCAAAATGCTTTTACACCTGTCCCCTTACCGTCAAAAGTGATGTTTATAACTTTGGTGTAATTCTCTTGGAGCAACTCAACTAGGAACAACTTGTTCCCATTCATCCAACAATGGCGGTGGCCTTGTTCCTCATTAGCATTAAAATTAAGAACTACACAAATTGGATTTTTTTACTTTCCTTTTATGTTTGCTAGAGGTAAGGAACCTGTCCATTTGTAATTAAGCACATCACTCCTTTAATGAAACCTCACCAAGCCGGCACAATTCTGAATTGCCAAAGGAACAAAAGATATACACTACCCGAAACCAATTTTCTCCCTACGGCCTTGAGCATTCCCCGCGGCCTCGACTTTCCGTCAGGGGCGCTTCTCGTTCCCTGACGTGCACCGTAAAACCGAAGCGAAAAGCATCATGACTGTCAGGGATGCTCCAGACCCACCCGAAAAACTCATCCGCTCGCTCTCAGATTGTGACATGGCCCACTTGTTAGAGACAGGAGCGAAAAGAATGGCGCGCGCACCCGCACGAAAATTTCCCCATCCTTATCCATTCACCGGACGGACGCCCCCCGTCTCTACTTTCTCTCTCGTCGGATGGCAATGGAGCACGGCGCAGCACAGGCGAGGTTGCCGCCCCTGTGCATACTTGGGCTCCGGTGAGGCAAGCCCCCTTGTTCCCCTCTCTCTATCGCCTCTCATGGCTTCCCCCTCTGCTTCCCACAGTGCAGCTCATGGCCGAGGATTCCGGACGTGGCAGATCCAGGTGCCAGGAGCCGGCGAGATTCCAACGGGTGGCTCAAGCACGGTCGCTTCCCCGAGATCCAGCGAGGTGCTTCACTCGAGATCCAGCGAGGTGAGCCCCAGATCCATGGTTTTGCGGCTACCCCAGAGGTACTTGATGTGGAGGAAGAAGACAGCATCCAGCAGATCCATGGCATGGAGGCAACACGAGTCCAGGTCTCCAGGACCCCCACGAGATCCATCTTCAGTGTTCCCCGTTCATCAGTTAAGTACATGGCATATACGTGAGGGAAAAAATTATAGATTGAATTGATTTAGGTAATTTATTTACCCTTCTATAGAATGCTAGTACACTGAATTTGGTTCGAATAAATCTTGCCTGTAACTGCAACACTTGTATCCTCGAGTGTTCAGCTGCATTTTGCCTGAAACTGCTTGCTGTAGTTGGAAGTTCAACTTGCTTTGTTGTTGTAACATTATCACAGAAAAACGATGCTGATTATTTTTGTCTAACATAGAAGAGCATGTTTCTTATCTTATTCTTAAAAAGGAGCATATCCATCAGCGTTTTAGATTGTCCAAACTATTGGAGATTTTCTTTCTTGGCTTTGTTTAAACATGTTACAGTAGGAACAGATCCCAATCTTTGCTCCCTGAGTTTTTTAGAAAAGCAGAAGTAGGAACAGATCCTGAGATACAAAACTGATAAACTGATAAATTGTATGTAGAGGGACTACAGATGGGTCCTTCAATCATCAGACGTCTGGCTGCATTTTTTTGGTTGAGAGTGACTAGCTACCAGCAGATTGCCTTCTCAAGGGTCAAGGCAACAACCGGCATGCTGTTTGAAGGTTGTGTTGTGCAACAGAGGTATGTTTGTTGTGAGATAGCAGCTACCTACTAGCAGATTGCTTCCTGTACTTTAAATCTTGAACTAGCAGATAGCAGATAGGCACCACTGCAGACTGTTTCTTTCCTTACAGAACATATAGGCAAAACCCTCATAATAAATATTGAACTAGTTGGTAAATCCTTTTCTTGCAGGTGAATAGGATCAAACTTTACTCATAAGTGAGTGGGGCAAGTGATGTTTCCAACCGTGTCGAGATGAGAGTTAGGTGCTCAAAGAAAAGAAGGCTATTATGTGGTAATTGGTGAGTGCTGAAGTACTTTGTGGATTGTTTAGTTTGATTCTTTAGATGCATGCTGTTGTTCCTTCCTGTCAATAGGTTCTGCATGCTCCATGCCTTAAATATAACTGATAACTGTGAAGATGTCATTTCCCATGCTCCATGCGTGCTTGTGTGTGATAAACTAGTCTGATTGCTATAGAAAATGACTTTGATATGTACTGATTACCTGGCTTACCTTATTTGTGCTATTGAAATAACGTTTAGCATGTGAAATTGAAATAACGAGGCTATCTTTGCTTTTGAGGTGATTCCTAGTCACATTATTCTTACAAAACAAAACTGTAGAATAATTAGATTACAAATCTGCATTCTAAAACTGATTTGTGTTTTTTGTTTAGTTAAATCTATGCTAGGTACTAGGTACGGCATGTGTAGGTCTTAATTTGTTATATGTGTTGTGTCTGCAGCTTACAGAAACTTGGACTTGTCCCAACTCAAAGTTCTGCCACTGATTCTAGAAGGCCAGTGCCAAGCTGTAAGTGCTATGATTGTTTTGGGTATTGTACTTATCCTGTTTATGGTTGCTATTACAACTGTATAAATTTGTTTGCACGTAGTTTAAAATACCCAGTTTGCTTGCAGACACCCCAAGCATGAAGCCATGAAGATGGTACATTACCTGTTAGGAAGTGGTGGCTTCATATGCCAAGGGCCTATTAGGCAGCACCTACTTGTTTCATGTTGCCAAATTGAGAACCTCTTAGGAATGGAGCTTGGCAACTTAGATTCCTGTCAACTAAGAGTCTAAGACAGTAGCTTTATGTATAATTTGGGTAGTGCCATAGCAGTAGCTTCATATATATGCCTTAGGAAGTAGTAACTTCGTAGCTTGATCTAGTCCTGGAAGATGTAAGATCTTTAACTATGATTATGTATATTAATATATGTGTATCAAAGACTATTGAATGTATCCTTTCCGATGCATGCGGATGTATGATTAATGGAGCTACTGTGGTATTAATTTAGACGGCCAAATGAAATGATATCTGAGCTGAAATATATTTTCTGATGGTTTGATTTTGATGGGAAAGGCCCAAATCTTTCCTGACGGTCTAGGCTGACAGGGAAGGTCTAAACCAACCCTGACAGTGGTCTGCCCGACGGGGAAGGTTTTCCCTGTCGGTGGTCTGGCCGACGGGGAAGGTTTCCTTGACGGCGACGTTAAAACCGACACAGGAACGCTTTCCTGACGGTTATACCCGACGGGAATTATTCCGTGACGGTTTCCCGTCAGGGAAAGTCGACTTTCCGTGTCGTTTCTTTCCTGACGGCTCATCCCTGACGGTAACCGTCACGGATGAGCTTTTCTGACGGTTTTCGCCACTTTTCCTGACGGGACCGGCCGTCACGGAAAAACTTGGCTGGGGTAGTGATAGAGCATTTTTTACCATACCTATGGTTTCTATCAATTAAAAGCAGTGTTGCCATAAGTGCCAATTTTCAGTATTAATGAAATAAGCTACTTCTAACAAACATTTGGGAATTGGGATCTGTATGTACAATTAATCTATTAGATTAAATAAGGGCAAACTGAACCGCACAGGCTGACAAGGAAAAACAGCCCAAAGAGAGATTTGGCGATTCATGAAGCATTGGTAGGCTGCATGAACTTTTTTTTTTTTTTGAGGAAAACTGTGGAGCAAAGCTCCCCAGGATATATTTAAAAAATAAAATGTGCATGAACCAAAACTATTACAAAGTTAGCTGGTTGCTAACTGGGGAGAAGAAGGAAAACACTCATATGACAGCAAGACACCTAAGTAGCTAGACAGAGACTCTTGCCTAAGGAGTAAGTAGAAAGCCTGATTACAATGAGTTGACCCAATTCATAATTACAACATGTGAGTGACTAGGAACTCTAAGGAGAAAGTAGAAGGCTGCATTAACTTCACTCTCTGTAGTTACAAGGTTGCATTAGAACCTCTAAAGAATATGATGAAATAAAGTTCCCAAAGATTAAATTCAAAATGTGTTATTGACAAAAACAAAGGTATAGGAAAGGCTAACCTTTTTTTATTAAGCAACCGGTCCATCACCTTTTATTGCACAGATCCTAATACAAACAACAAATTTGGATAATGATAGTTACGAAAAGCAAAACGATTATCTACTTATGACACATACCTGCCATCACTTTTCCCTTTTTCCTATTCTAGATGGAACCTTCAGCTAATCAGATAAAACCAGGATGAATGTACCATGCAATAGATGGAGAGAATCATGCACATTTCATTTTAGAATTTTCACTTCACTACTGGGGAAACCATCCACCATCATTCTGTTTTTCAAAATCTAAGTACTAATTTTGTTGTAGCCCCAAATCAATTAATTTCAAAATATCCTTTGTATATATCTGGTATTTTTCTTTACACGTCCACCATCATTCTGTTCTTCAAAATCTAAGTACTAATTTTGTTGTAGCCCCAAATCAACTAATTACAACATATCCTTTGTATATATCTTGTATTTTTCTTCACACGTGGACCAAATATCATTCCTTAAATTGAGTAGTAGAAAATCTATAGCAAACAAGAGCCATACCTCTATCTTCAAGCTGCACATTCATCATCAGAATGTGATGATGCCCAACTCCGACGGTCGTGCTGATGCCCCATCCAGCGTCTTCCTATCGTCAACCCTGTCTGAGATCCTCAAGCTGAAAGTTGCAACCACCGCTAATGAAGACACCATGCGCGTGCCGAGGGCCAGCTAGCACACCTGGATCAAAACGGAGAGAATAAGCCAGATGCAGGTCAAGAAAATAGCAAAAAATCAAGAAGAGGAAAAGGACATACAACCAGACACGAAATCAACAAATTCCAATCATCAGAGATCTGGAGAAGGAGAGGTAGGGGAAGAGTAGAGGCTACCAGAACTCACTAGCGCGGGGATCGGAGGTGGACGGGGCGACGATGATGGTTGTAGGCACCCTAGTGGCCACCGGCAGGGAATTTCGGGTGATGTGGCACACCCCCCTCTCGAGGAGCCGTCCGAAGAAATCTTGTCCAGATAATAAAGGATCCAGAAGTTCTAGAAGGAGGCAAAGAAATAGGAGAAGTTGCTATGCTAAAGGCCAAAGATGCGACATGTTGAACTTATTACACTAGATGGACTGCAACAAGGTTCCAACAAAAAGTACAAGAAAGACGATATGGTCAACTTATTACACTAGATGGACTTCAACAAGGTTCAACAAAAAGTACAAGATACCGTTTGGTAACTAAGGAATTCAACAATGGTAGCATTGGGGAAAACTATTCATAGGGGGCTAGTGAAGGGCGGAGAGGAGCGGAATCTAGTAGAAGATACCGTTTGGAGCAAGAGATGTATCTCTAATTGTACAGTTACCTTTGTTTAGTTCATGATTATGATGTATCATCAGTTATATAGATAAAAAACCATATACCAGATCAGGTCATAGTTAGTTGATTTCTTATCTTATTATAGCACATCAATGACATTTTCCTCTAGAAAAACTGCAAAAGTTATCCAACAGTATTGACATGTAACATCAATTGTTGTATTGGCAAGCCAAAATATTATGTAGTGGCATGCCAAGTATGGTTGTAATAAGCTCCATTCGGTGTTGTGGCCGCTTCACCGCAACAATTGAAGTGTCCGATAGTTTTTTTTTTCGAGGAAGAAGTGTCCTATAGCTGGTGTGAAGGCGGAAAGAAAATGCTAACAGAGACGGATGCAGTCCATTTATGCTAAAGAGACTTTGTTAATCTATACCCTTTCCATAAGCCAGTTGATTTGACCACCTCTAAAAATGTTCTGGGAATTAAGAAAACAATCTAGTGAGCAAACTGTGCAGGCCCCATGAGAACATCGAAAATCCCATCACGGAGCCACCTAGAAGACGTAGGACCCTCTCCACCATGGCATGGATACCATGTTAGCTTGTCCATAGAAAGCTAGGAACGAAGGTAAGCTGCCCTCAGCAGCGCTGTGGGCCGAATGCGTGATCCCTCCTTTCCTGGAGCAACTCGTCCAAATTGGATCGGTTGTGGTTGTGGCTAGAAGTGTGGCTAATAAATGGACTAATAGGTAGGCTTAGCTAGTTAACAGAGGCATGCATCTTCACTTATATGTGTTTCTCTAAAAATGGCTCTAATTTTAGAGATGTCTCCATAAATTAGACGGGCGTCACTGAAAAACATTGAGTGTTCTTTAAGACCACCCTACTTTAGTCTCTGACAAGAAGGGTTTAAAAGTTAGAGCAGGTCACAACACCGGACATTCATGCTCCCCAAAGTGTCTTTCCATGTCTTCTTCTCGATCGCCACGCCTTTCACATATGTATGCACGTCACACGCTATATATATTGTTGAAATTTTTATTTATTTATATGTAATGTATCTGTCAATCCAAGAAGGAATCACAGCACGCACCATTCCCAGCCAAGAATAAAACAGTGCGTAGTTGTTACAAAGAGCTAGTGGATGCCGTGTAGCTAGGAGGAAGTGCTCCATTTGTTTGTTTAATCAGGTGCGCCCACGGTACACTTTTGCTAATTAAAACCACCACATAGAGAGTTTAAAATAAAATTCAGATAAAATCCTCACTTTTAATAGAGAGTTTAATTGTATAGTTTGATAGGCAATAAATTTCATGACTCATAAAGAGTTGATATTCGTGCCAAAGAGTTTCATCCCCATGACACTTATTTCTTCTCTCTTCATAAATACAATGTCATATCATTCAAAATGCATATGTGGCACCTCATTAAATGCAAATGAAACTCTGATGAAAACCCCACTGAGACTAGTCTTAATCCGAACAAACCTCCGACGATAGTGACAGCTAGATTTGTAGTAGTGGTTAGATATATGATCTACTTCCTCTGTTTTAACTTATATAAGTCGCTTTGACTTTTTTCATTCATTTTGCTATATATCTAGACACAATATGATATCTAGTGCATCAAAATATATGGAATTAAAGCGATTTATAATTTGAAATGGAGAAAGTAGTATATTATGCGAAAGGGCCTCTAGCCTAGTGGTTAGAACACCTATGTAGCATCTAGTAGACCTGGTTTCGACTCCCCACGGGAGCGAATTTAAACAGGTTTGTATTATCAAAAAAATTTAAAAAATGGGCTAGGATTCCCTTGCTGACTTTGGTAAAAAAAAGTATTATATTATTATTATAAACCAGCTACGTCGCAAAGGCTCATAGGCCGGAGAGCGGTCAGGCTGTGAGTACATACTCAAAAAAAAACACCCGCACGGTATCTTTCCGCGAAGTTAAGATGTAGCCGCAACAAGCATATGATTGCTGTCTATGGAGCTTGGTGGGCAGGTGTGGAGGTCTTTTTTTTTTCTAAAGAGAGTCTGTCATGTCTTCTGCTGATCATGCCGTTCACATGCATGTCTAAAGCACTAGTTTTTCTTATTGTTGTCACGGAATGGAATAACCTAATGCATGTCTAAAGCACTATTAGTTACTACTCTAGCGTTGGCCAGGAATTTAGGTCATTATCAGGAGTCCCCTACTAGAATATTCGTCATGAGGATGGACGATGAACCTAACTAGCTAAAGGAATCAAAACCAAAGTTCGTACGAACTTCCTTACTTCAAGTAGTAAGATTAATGTAGAGGTGCAAGTGTCGAGGAGGCAGTGACCCTAGTACTCCAACTAAGCATACAAGTGCTTCGAGTACATTGTTGTAAAAAAAAAGTGCTTCGAGTACACTAATGGAGGTAACCGACAACTCCGGTACTTCTCCCAATTCTTCTATCTCTCACTCCCTATACTAATTTAGCTAGAAGCTAATGAAATATGGCTTGCTCTTATTCTTCTTCTCTTCTCAAGTGTATCATGATGAATGTTGTGAAGAGTAAACCCCCCCCCCCCCGCCCCTCCTTATATACCGACGTTGGAGGTGGATTCAAGGCTAATTTGGAAGGGAGCACAATGCAGCATCCCCCCCCCCCCCGAGGCATTGAATGCACTGCCACGAGAAGTGCAGGCCCAAGAGACGGTAAGGGCCCCGCCGTGTCTATCATGCTTGGCTAACGCCTTTGGCGGCCACATGGGGTTTCGGGTCCAGCTTGCTTTGGGTAAGGGGACCTTTGCTCCTTCCTTAATTTTTTTGGTCAAATTGAGCAATGCACTACTACATAAAGTTTTTTGGTCAAATTGAGCAATGCACTACTACAGAAATTTTTAATGAGCTGGGCAAAAAGCCTTAATGTTGGCAGGTTTCCCAACCGCCTCCAACACAAGGTCATGGTTAATCATGCATTAATCAAGGTGGTTTGCGGCCTGCCTTGGTAGAATAAAAAAGAAAAAAAGAAAAAACATATAATAGCCCTCTGGGCATGGATTTGCGGCCCCAATGTGTCCGCACCACCTGATCTTCCGTCGCTGCAACTGTCACCGTTTTACTGTCGTCGTGCTCCATCTGACCAGATCTGCTATGGGAGGCCTCCTCCCTGCCTAACGAGGGAGGGCTCCCTGTCAAATCTAGCAACCCGAAGCTACCACCGCTAGAGCCACATTGGATCCGCCGCCCCGCGCCTAGATCCGCCAGTGCTTAGAGGCAAGGGCTACCAACGGTGTTGTGTATCCAAGCATCGACAAGGGAGACGGTGAGGGAGATGAAGAGAGAAAGAGAAGGAGATGGAGAGAGCTGACCTACCTCGGCCTCATCGGAGGAGTGCCCTAGGCCACCAGATCCACCACCAGCATGCTATCATGCCACCGGATCTGACACTGCCACACCGCTACACCACCGCTACCTCCTACCACGACCACTGGAGAGGGGGAGGGTCACGCCGCCATGCACCGTCGTTGGAGGGTCGAGTGAAGAAGGAGGTCTGTGCGGGGCAAAGAGGGATGGAGGAGGCTGGTGCTTGTGAGGGAGTAACGAAGTTGAGATCGTGAGAGAGATGGGGGGATGGAGTCGCACGCGAGAGAGAGGAAGGAGTTGGGTGGGTGTGGCGGCGTGGCGCTGAGAGGGAGAGAGTGTGAATGATGAAACCCTAACTTCCCTTCTATATATATTCGAGGGTGTGTATCGAGCGGTTTTGGGCTTTTGGCTTTACTAGTGGGTTTGGCCATAATTAACCGAGGTGGGCCTTGTAAGAGGCCCACTTCGGTTAATAGTATTATTTCTGGAGGCAGGATTCTTTTATAATAACCGCCTCCATTAGTGAATTTTGCAAGGCCGTTTCTTGTAACTTGTCCTGGTTAATAAAAAGTGACCGCCTCGGTTAATGCCTCCATTAACTGAGGCTGCTTTCAGTGCTTCCCACCTCCAAAAAATAATTCCATATTAAATGCCTCGCAAAAGATTTTTTTTAGTAGTGATGGGGTATTTCCTTTGTGTTTTCTCTCTTCCTCCTTTGGCCCAGTTTGTCATATTTTCATGTTTGCCCATGCAAAATAAATAATTCACCATAACCTATAGAAATCATTAGTCCAAAGCCCTATTTTGGTGTTGTTTTGATAGGTTTTGTTCATGTGATGGTGGTATAAGGTGTAAGTTAAGAACCACAAATAGTGGATAGTGCCTAGGAAATAGCTAGGGTGTCTTTATATTTCAAACATAAATGCTTATGCTATTTATTGTAGGTATGTCAATAAGCTAGCTAGGGTTGCAATTTTGGCTACGGTGTGGGTCAATCATCTCTTACTTGACCAATTTTTCTTACAATATTTACTAATATTTACCAAATAAGTATGATCAGAATCATCACAAATATATTTTTATATATATACATATTATGATTCATAATAGGCAAATTAATTTCCTGCAAACATAACTTAAAATATAGTCTGCTTTGGGCCAAATACAGAATTGTGTTCGCTTTAGGACATAGGTAGTATCTTTTTACAAAATGCAAAAAGGCTCTTAAAAGATGCTCCTTCCATCCCAAAAAATGACCTTATAGAGAAGAACACTTAGTGCAGTTATAAAAACTCGGCCAGTGGGGGAAGACCGCCCCCATGGTATTTGGCGCCTGCCGAATTCTGTGGCCCTATAGCACTGTAGCACATGTACAGTGACCACACAGGTTGGACCAGACTCTAAGATTGAACTCTCAGTCCCCCGACCGAGAAAACCCCACGAACCCTGCCCCAGCAGTGAGGGGGATTTTTTCCCCAGCCGGCACAGTGGAGCAACGCTGAACTCAAGGCGCACTTCGGACAATACTGTACCGCACGCGTCCACTGGCCACCCTTAAATTCGCCCAACCCGGGGATCGAACTCAGGACCTGTGGATGCCTCTCGGAAGTGCTTACCCACTAGGCTTGGTATCATAACATTAATAATTTTTTTATAAATTGAGTTAAACTCACAATGACTTCACTTTGGTTCAAACCTTTAAGGTGATTAGTCTAGCTATTAGAGACAACCTAATAGGAAGGTGGTGGCTAAGATTGGAGGGGGGTGGCAGGTGCATGTCAATATATACACTACAGGAATCCGGCTGTTCGCCGACAGCCCATGGGTTTGCCGACAGCCAGGATCTGGGCTGTCGGCGAACCAGCTGTTTGCCGACAGCCGCAGCCCGCTTGTAAGGTCCTAGATGGCTAGAGGGGGGTGAATAGCCTATAAAAAAATTGTACAAACTCACTAAGCAAACTTCGTTAGATACACAAACGGCGGAAAGCAAGTTATGCTTAGCCTACTAGGTGATGCAAGCCTCCTATCCAACAATTCTAGTAGGTGATCACTAGTACACACAATAGCTACCACTAGTGATCAAGAGTTCTACCCACGGGATTTAGTCTACACAAGAAGTGGTTCCCGACCGACCACACAAGCAATTCTACCCACGGGATTTAGTCTACACAAGATGTGGTTCCCGACCGACCACACAAGCAATTCTATTTTGCAAGAATGTAAACAAAGTAATGCAAGAGAGGATGAGACTTGTTATACCGACGCGTCGAGTCGAGGTTGCCAATCACCAAGAGGATGAACAATCAATCACAATCGGCAACACACAAAGGATGATGACCAATCACCGGGAGACAAGATGAACACAATGATTTATCCCCGGATGTTCACTTGGGCACCGCCAAGCTACGTCACTCATTGTGTCGATCAACACCTAGATGGTCCTTTGGTGTGACCCTCAAGCCACTTGCCCCGCAAGGCACTTCCCCGCAAGGAAACCACAAGGCGCCACTCTCAAGTGTGATACTCAACGACATGCGCAATCCAATAGAGTTACTCTTCGCGATCCCCCGCGAGGTGAGCACAAGAACCTCTCACAAATCAACCGGAGGTGGCCAAGAACAATCACCTTCTCTTGCCAACGCCTCTAACAATCTCCAAGCCGGCTAGGAGCGGTACTCTCCAAGAGTAACCGACCGTTGCGCCCGAGTTTCGAATCGTCAACAGCGCCGGACGCGTCCTACGCTAGCGCCGGACGCGTCCTACGCGTGCACTACCAAACCGAGATTCAAAACTAGCCGTTAGAGGGGTTTCGGACAGCGCCGGATGCTCATTTCGTGAGCGCCGGACGCGTCCTACGCGCGCCGGACGCTGTCCAGAAACTATTTTCTCGCGACCCACCGCCGGACGCCCAATTACACAGCGCCGGACGCCTCCGGCGTCAGCGTCCGTCGCTCTCCAGGACAGCAGACCACCTCTCACTCAATCGGGCATATCTCTTAGCTCCGAACTCCATTTTTGATGTTCTTGGGCTCGTTGGAAAGCTTACTCAGAGGACTATGCAACCAACATATCCTCATGATCCCAAACATTTTGGATGAAAGCAGTTTTCCAACACAAGAGTTCACGGAACCTTCTCCAACTTCTTCTCTTTTTTCTCTACTCCTTTGCAAATGTGCCAACACCACCAAGTGTACAACTCCATGTGCTTGTGTGTTAGCCTTTCACAATCATTTTCAAAGGGTTTGGTTAGCTCACTAGGCCCTACATGCAATGCACTTCATTAATTCACCTAGTGGCACCCGTGCGTCGAATAGCCGATAAGACTTCCCCTCTTAATAGTGCGGCTATCGATCCTAAACCACACACACCCTCTATGGTGTCTTGAGTGCAAAACAAAATGGCCCTATCGGTTATACCTTTGCCTTGAGCCCATTTTGTTCCTCTCATATGATGTAAATGCTTCACACCAACATGTGACCGTCTCGATCCATCGATCTCAACATCACTTGCCCTTCACCGTGCATCGGTCCATCGGCGCCTAGTCTTGCCCGAGCTTCACCATCGCATGGTCCTTCACTCCGAAGCCTCGACTAGCCCTTCACCTTCAACACCGGTCCATGGAGCCAAGCATCGTCTTGATCTTCATCTTTGATCACATGACACGTGTCATGCTTCATATTCAATATGCTCATCATGAGGACAACCTTTCTCTAAATCAACCACTTAGATAAACAAGGTTAGTCCTAGGTTTCATCAATTAGCCAAAACCAAACTAGGGACTTTCACCACTGTCGGCAAAGTTTACTTCGCCGACAGCCCCATGTCCACCGGCTGTCGGCGAAGAAAGGCTATCGGCGAAGATTTTTTCTCGATGACCCGGGCTTCGGCGAGGCGGCTCGACCAAACGGCGCCGTCGCCGTTTGCTTCGCCGACAGCCACGCCGTTAGGGCTGTCGGCAAAGTTTGCCGACAGCCTCCTGTGGAGGTATAAACTCCATATACCCTCACGGCCTAGTTTTGGGCCAGCATGCCATCGCCAGGCCGACCCATCAAGCTCCAAGACCGATCAGCCCAGGCTGGTCGGACAGCCTAAAACAGGCAAGATTATCGAAGACCGACAAGGAGGACAGACCTAGCTGAGATAGGAAAGTTTAGACTTGTAAAGCATGTAAACTTAGTACCAGATAGGCTAGATCCGACTTGTAACCTTGCTCCCCATGATATATAAGGAGGGCAAGGACCCCCACTCTAGGGGACACGAAATCTGGCATAACGCACTGACTCGCACATCCACATCCATAATGGAAACAGAGAGCAGGACTAGGGTTTTACGCATCCTTGCGGCCTGAACCTGGGTAAACCTCGTGTGATTGTTCTCTGTTTACATCTCGCTTGCAATCTCGTACGCCTTCCGCCAATCCATTACCGGTTAGGGCATACCCCTGGTCGGACTATCGCCGATATTTTGTCGACACCTCCCCAAGCTGTCGGCGAAGATCAGGTTTGCCGACAGCCATTGTATGCTGTCGGCAAGCTGTCGGCGAAGATCAGGTTTACCTTCTTCTTTCACACAACATCGATGTAATGCACACAGAAAAGAATGTCGCTGAGGCACTCTGGGCAACACTCATGGACCTTGGTAAGAAGTCGAAGGACAACATTAAGGCTAGACTCGACATTGAAACGATTTGTGAGAGACCAAAGCTTGTGATGAAGACCCCTGCGCCAGGCAAGAGATGGAAAAGGGGCCCGGCCGATTACGTCCTGAAAAGGCCAGTTAGGAAGGAAATACTGAAGTGGATGAGCACGTTGCGGTTCCCTGATGGGTATGCGGCGAATCTGGCCCGGGGAGTGAACTTGGAGACTATGAAAGTGTTAGGGATGAAGAGTCACGACTTCCACATATGGATTCAGCGGGTCCTTCCGCGATGACCCGAGGATACCTCCCGAGCCGGTGTGGCGCGTCTGGCAGTTGAGCTTTTTCTTCCGATGCTTTGTGCCAAGCAGTTATCTCGAGAAGTTTATCTTGAACTGGAGAAGGGTGCACCTATGTTGCTCTGCAAGTTGGAGATGATATTTCCACCCGGCTTCTTCCTATCGATGCAGCATCTGATTTTGCACCTACCAAGGGAGGCACGGTTGGGGGGCCCGTGCAGCACCGTTGGTGCTGTCCAATCGAGAGGTATCTAAAGCTACTTCGGAAGAAGTGTAAAAATAAAGCCAAAATTGAGGCTTCTGTGGCAGAGGCATTCATTATGGAGGAGGTGTCAACATTCACACAGGCGTACTATACCGAAAAACTTCAAAGACCGCAAGATCCAACCCCTCGTTACAACGTCGAGGAGAACTCATCGAACCTCAGCCTTTTCAAAGGGGATGTCGGAAAAGGAAGCGAAGCTACCAACAAGAACTTAACCCATGAGGAGTGGACCATTATCATGATGTACTTGTTGTTGAACCTCGATGAGTGCCTGGATTATCAGAAGTAAGTTCTCAGTACGCTTGTTTCATACACCATCACTATATCATCTTACCTATAGATTCGACCCCCTGTCTCTTGTTTTTCAGGGAATTCATTAATATTCACTGGAGGGCAATACTGCTCCTACCTCACAACAAGAGGACCGTCTTCTTTGACATGGAAAGCCCAACTTCGTTTCCTGGTTCTGTTCAAAGGTACCTATCGTTTCCCGACTTTGTGATTCCACTTTGCTCCTAGGAGCGAGTAATTTAACGGTCGAACTGTCCTGACCTTGCAGGCCCAGACTGATCCGCAAATGAGTGCTGAATTGAGAGATGTGGGCCTTGTCTTCAACCGTAAGGTCAAGTCATACACCGTTTATGATGTCAATGGCTATCGCTTTCGCACTAGAGGCTACGAGGAGAGCCGGCCCCAACAAAAAACCACGTGCAGCGGAGTTCGTACTCCCGGCAATGATAAATTGGACTATTACGGCATAGTCGAAGAGATATACGAGCTCGAATTCAAGGGTGGCAGTTCTTTGAAGCCAGTGGTATTCAAATGCCATTGGTTCGATCCTTATGTCACGAAACAAGACCCTAAGATTGGGCAAATTGAAATTCGACAGGATTCCAAATATAATGGAGACGATGTCTATATTGTGGCTAACCAAGGCGCCAACCAAGTTTATTACCTTCCATGGGCGTGCCAAACTGACCCAAGGCTTGCGGGTTGGAGCCTTGTGCACATGGTATTGCCGCGTTGTAAAGCTGCTACCCCAAATGATGACGATTACAACTATGACCCAACGACAGATGTGTTCTATCAACATGAGGGGCTAGATGGGCAATTCAAGATAGACATTTCTGCGCTAATGAGCATGGAAGTAGACAACGACATCGATGAGGACGAGGGTGATGATGTGCTGGATGCTAAGGACTTACAACTCCTTGAGCAATGGCAGAGGAAGCGCGAAGGAGTTGTTCTGGATGATGACGATGACGATGACGATGGAGATGGAGATGATGAGGACGATCGAGAGCTCGACAATATCGATAGCGATGATGAGGAAATTGGTGACGACGTCTCACCTTGCAATTTATGCTAATTGTCTTAATCTTTGTCATTGCAGGCACTCGGCGGAATGCCAGGCGGCAGGAAGAGGCTGCCTCCACGGAACTGCCACTCGCGCTTCGCCAGTCGCGGCGTGGAGGAGCCAGACGTGGACTAGGAGACCGGTAGGGAGGAGGTGCCGGTCGGTACGGAGGAGACGGCCGGTACGGGGGAGACGGCCCGCTCCGGGCGTCTCCGGCAGAGGAGGCTGGAGTTCGAGACGAGGACGACGACGACGACGACGACGACCGGGGATGGTGGCAGCGGCGGCGGCGGTGGCTGCGGCGGGGGCGGCGGCGACGTCGACGACGACGACAACGACGACGACGGGGGCCACTGCGACGGTGGCGACGGGGGGCCTTCCTCAGGTTCGAGGAAGCTCTTCGAGCGCGGGCCCTCGACGCTCCCTAGCCGAAAGCCGCTCCCCCACCACCGCAAGGTGATTTCACCCGTCGGCGAGAGGTAAGTAAACTACTTTGTTCACATTGTTCATATGGCATGTAGGAAACCGAACTGCAGACTAACAATTGTTGTTAAGGACTCATGCAGGAGCTGGGTGTTTTCGAGGAAGGATGGAAACTGTGCTAGACGGGACTCACGCCATGTCAATGGCATCCTCTCCCTGCTGATTAGGGAGTACTACCCGGGCATGGTCACCATCGACGGCATTCGACAGCCGCCCATGGTCTGGGACCACTTCCACCGCACACCGTCCCGTCCCCGAGCCCGGGCGGCGATCGTGGCGATTCACGCACGCGAGCCACTTGCGGTGAAGATCAAGAGGGAGTTTTGGGTGAGTGTCTTCATCACAACGCATTTCTCAATACTACACATTCATTGGATGTTCTTGAAACAATGAAATGATACATGATGTCTGCGTGCAGGAGTACTTCAGGTGCGAGGATGGGAAACAGGCCAGGGTGCAGGTGGTGCTGGAGAACGCCTGCCACTCACGCCTCAAGGACTTGTACCATGAGGCGCGCATCCAGTGCGTCATCAACCACTACCGCAACGTGCTTGGCGAGGCGATCGATAAGAAGCGAGTCAGGCAGGACATCGTGCTGGAGTGGGAGACCGACCTCACCGAGGAGGAGTACTTGCGGGTAAGTAAGCAGGAAACATTCGTTCTTATTTCTTTCGTGAAACATTCAATTCATCTTCTGACATGTCAAATACTTGATGTTTCTTAGTGGATACCGGGGTGGTGCGACGTGGACCCGCAATGCTGGGAGGAGATTGTGCGCTACTGGAGATCGGACAAGGCGTACGAGGTGAAAAATGAGCGTCGGGAGCGCCGGTTCAAGAACAAGGGGGTAGCACACCACCAAGGAAACCGATCCCTCCCGCAGTTCATGGACGCCTGGGTATGCTCCTTTTGATACACATGGACTCATGTAGCGCTCAATCTATTTACTTCTAACCATGTTTGTGTTTTCCTCTCGCAGAGGGAGTCCCATGATGGGGAGGAGATCAACGTGGTGGTGGGGTACGCCCTTTCTAAAAAGGGCAAGGCGTTGGACCCGAACAACAGGTTCGACCCGCAGGACGGGCCGGATGCGTACACCAACGCCGGCGTCCACCCCAAGCTCGTCGAGTACAGCGCCGCGTTTCGCCAGCGCCATGGGGACGACAAGGACCCCACCACGGAGCCCCTGGACCCGGAGCTCGTGATGAGGTTGGGAGGAGGGAAGCAGCACGGCTCCTACTGGATGGCCAACAGCGCCATCGACCCGACCACTACTCCCACGCTGAGGGAGATTCGAAAAGCCAACTCCAGCAGCTCCTCCGGCATCCCCATAGCGCCACGACGGCCGAGCACCGCCCAGATGTACACACAGATGGAGGTAAGTGCGGTTCCATTCGTCGTTCACACACGATCCACCTTCGCTTCACATACCATCAACCATGTGCGGGTGTAATATTGCAGGCTAGGTTCGCCCAGATGGAGGCCCACCAGGCGGCCCAGGACGAGGCCCACAAGCTGCAGCTGGCGGCGGTGGAGGCGGCCCACCTGGCGGCACTGACGCAGCACCACCAGCATCAGATGGCGGACCTGGCGGGCTTCCTCCGGACCCAGCACCAGCAGGAGCTTCCTCCCTCGCTCTTTGCTCCAGCACCAGTGCCTGCTCTTGTTCAGCGTCCGGTGAGTATAATACTAATTGCCTCACTTGCTTTAGCTTGTGCGGCCATCCTGCAGGTACTTTACTAATTACCTCACTTGTCCTTTGTGCAGGCTCCGTCGGCGGGTTCGAACCCGACTCCGGTGCCGCCCTCCTCCCGGGTGCCGCCCTCCACGGCAAGGGGCCGGGGTACCCGACCTACCCCACGCAGCCGTTCACATGGGGGCCTCCTCCTCCACAGTTGCAGGGCTACTCCTCATGGCCGGGGGCGCAGACGCAGCAGGGGCCTCGCGCAGGACTATGGCACTATGACGCCGCGCCGTCAGGGTGGACTCAGGCACCACCACAGCCAGGGTGGGGTCCGTGGGAGCAAGGTGGGGGCGATGGGACCCCTGGGGATGGCGCCACGAGCTAGGTACGTTTGCCTCCCTTAACTACTTGTCGGCCTTCGTGCCGCTATGGTTGTCGGCCTTCGTGCCGCTGTGTTTATCGGCCTTCGTGCCGTGGTGGTTATCGGCCTTCGTACCGTGGTCGTTGTTGGCCTTCGTGCCATGTTTTTTGCAGGTCTTGGAACCTCCCCGTGCAGGGGAGGTGCTGCCGAATTTTTGAGTGGATACTAATCATTTTATCTCTTTTTGTAGGAGGAGGACCTGTGGGGGGTACTCGGTGATGAGCTTGGTACCTTTGCCTCCATCTTCTGGACTAGGATGCATGTTAGACCCTTTCTCCCTTATGTTGGACTTGTAGGACTTGTTGGACATGTATGTTGGACATCCATATGTATGTTGGACATGTATGCACTTGTTTCGCGACGTTATGTGTATTTTGGACATGTATCGATGAATTTGATGATGTTGATGTGTGGATTCATGTTGAGATCGAATCCGATTGAAAGGATCCAGATGCCCAAGAGGGGGGGTGAATTGGGCTAATTCTAAAAATTATTGCGGAATTAAACCTACTAGCCCATGATTCACCCCTCGGTGCCTATGTGTGTTCCTAGACAATCGATTAACTAAAGTTTTGCACCCTAAGTTCCAATCCTATTCTAGCATGGCAATTCTATGAGAGTAATTGCGAGAATGTAAGTGCTAGAAAGTAAATGCGGAAAGTAAAGGGACAAGGAACACGGCGATCTTTTTCCGAGGTATCGGAGAGTCGCCACTCTCCACTAGTCCTCGTTGGAGCACCCGCGCAAGGGTGTAGCTCCCCCTTGATCCTCGCAAGGACCAAGTGCTCTCTAGGGCTGATTCTTCGTCGCTCCGACGCGGTGAATCGCCAAGAACCGCTCACAAGATGAGTTGGGTCATCCACAAGCACCGCCGGATGATCACCAAGCTCCAATCACCACCAAGCCGTCTAGGTGATGGCGATCACCAAGAGTAACAAGCACAAACTCTCACTTGACCTCGCAAAGCCTAGGGAGAAGAGTGGATGCACACTAGCTACTCTCGATTGCTCATGAACTCATGGATTCTCAAATCTCTTCAAGTCATGAGGCTCTTGCAACTCTCTTGCACTCACAAGTTTGCTATCAGCTGTTGAAATGAGCAAGAGCACCGAAAAGGTGAGGGTGAGGTCGTATTTATAGCCAAAGGCCGAAATCCAACCGTTACCCAAAATTTCAGCTCGACGTGAGCGCCGGACGCGTCCGGCCGCTCACCGCCGGACGCGTCCGCGCTTGATGGAGTTCAAACGGCAACCTAGCCGTTGGGCTACGATCTGCGGGCTCCGGACGCGTCCGGCGCTGCGTCGGCCCGCGTCCAGCGTCCGCGCGCGGCCCTCTGCAGAGCCCGACTCGAACTCTGCGGTCGCGTCCGGCGCACGCCGGACACAGACCAACGCGTCCGCCGCTCGGGCGAGCCGAGGGACGACTTTACCGTGCGCCGGACGCGTCCGGCGCCACGGCCGGCGCGCGTCCGGCGCTGTTGAAGCGCCCGTTTCTACTTGATCGCGATCCTTTGAAAACGGCGACAACTCCAAACACTCTCGGGGCTCTCGGGTAACTTCCTAGCGCTAAGATTTCACCAAAGTGTGCACCACACCTAAACCCGAGACTCAACTAGGTCAAGCTACCCATTTGCACCCCCTTAATAGTACGGCCAAAGGAGAAGACAAAGTCCTAACGACTAATCCGATGTCTCTCAACACCTTCGACAATCGGAACTAACCGTCCTTAACCTTGTTGTCCAACCTTTGAAAACCGAAACGATTTCCATCGCTAAGAGGGCATGCCAACCAAATTGCACGAGATTCCATTACCATGACCTAACTCACACCTTGTTTCGCAAAACACACGTTAGTCATAGTAATCTATATTGTCATCAATCATCGAAACCCACATCAAGGGGCCTAGATGCTTTCAATCTCCCCCTTTTTGGTGATTGATGACAACCTCTGGAGTATGAAGAGTTTAGTTGAGGTTTTCAAGCATGCTTGGTTCACATGAGTCTTTGACACTGAAAGCAAAGGTTAGAATGACTCATGTGTCACCAAGCCAAAAGATCTGTGCTTATATAATCTGCAAAAACGAGTTAGCACAGGACAAAAGCATAGCTCATATGGAATCAGAGTAAAACGCGGAAGCCGAACACATATGAGCAAAGAGCGAGGTGACATAGAAGGTGATACCATCCTGAAAAGCATATGTCACTGCGAACAAAGTACTTCACACATATCATACAATGCATAAAGTAAACATGAATGCATGCAAAAGTATCAATCAAAAGAACCAAATCCCGAGCTATGAGCTCCCCCTAAATCTACATACTCCCAACTCTCCCCCTTTGGCATCAAGGACCAAAACCTAAGGCTGAGGGGTAGAAGGAACAGACGAGCCGGTCTCACGAGCATGAGGAGCAATGACGAACGCTGAAGTGTCATCTGGGCTGTCGTCTGAGCTCTGCTGGGACTGAGTGACAGGAGCCTGCTGACCCTCTGGCTGTGACGCTGGCGGTGAAGCGGTCTGGGTCTGCTCAATTGACACTGTGACGGTCGTTGTCTCCGTGGTCGGCACTGTGACTGGAGCTATCTCTGGCTGCCCCTGTGGCTCTGACAGTGTAGGAAGTGGAAGAGTAGGAGCCACCGTGGTACGCCTCGCAGTGGGAAGTGGATCGTAGACGCCACCGAGGAAGGTATCGTGCCCGATGTGCCGGTGCCGGTCCACTGGAGGGATCTCGCCGCTGCCGCGAGGCTGCGGGTCGTCGAACAGTTGTCTCATGTACTCCGGTGTCGCCTCTCCTGTGAGTGCACTGTAGGAAGCCTGATGATGGGCTGCACCTGAGTCTGGAGTGAATAGCAGATGAGATCCAACAGGTGAGAAGCCAGTGGAAATCCGTGGAAAGTCAGGGGACACCTGAACTGCTGGAGAAGACGGTGCTATGCCTGAAGCTGGTAAGCCTGCACTCGTGACTGGCATCTGAGAAGGTCCTGCACCCAAGGTCTGTCCTGCTGGCTGACTCGGAGCTGGGGGAAGAACTCCCTGAGGTACTGTAGCACCTGTCTGCTGGAATAGTGAAGCAATCAAAGTCATAGTCTCCAGGGTGGTGTGCCGCCGCCGTAGCCGGTGCTTGTGCATCCTGGCGAGCTCGTATCTCAGCTAGAGCAATCTCATGCCGCTCCTCAGCACGCTCCTGGTTTGCAGCCAACCTGTCAAGTACCTGAGTCAAGCGGTCAATGGCTGCTCCTGAACTGCCTGCCTCTGCATCATGCTGACGAGGGGGAGGACGAACTGGAACGTAGTACTCCTCATCATCTTCAGAGTCTGAGGTAGTGATCGCATATCCTGCTGCCTCAGCTTCAGCAATCTCTGCTTCTTCATCTGCTGCTAGCTGCTCAACTCTAGCATCCTGCTCAGCTGCTGTCTCTGTAAATGGATCTCCATGGCGAGGAATGACTGGAGGAGCATCTGCGGTGATTCTGACAATCTGTGAAGCATCATAGGATCCAAACACCTCATAGTTCAGTGGATCTTCATATTCCTTTCTGATCGAGTCTGGAAGATCACCATTTCTATAGATGAGCCAGGTGATCCAATGAGCATAGTGCAACAGGCGGTGGTGCTTGAAGCTCCCATAGATAACATCTTCCATATCACAAAGTATCAAATCCCAGATATCAAAAGGAATCTTCCTCATAAGATGTGACACTACCCTTTGGAGCCTAGTGAACCCGTTCTGAAACCGGGCCTAGCAAGAATGGTGTATCTCTCGATCGATCAAGGACTCGAGCAAGGCGTAGCTCATCCTGTGGTGTCCCGCTCGACCCCGCACCAAAGTTGGGTCCAAAGACCTCTCTCATGATCTCGGGGAGGTGGCACTACTCCTCCCCGTGCACGGCGGGGTGGCTCAATGCCCGGAAAGCATGGCGATGCAGCTTGATGGGCTGCTCGAAATCCCCAAGAAGTTTCGGCTTCCTCCCGGACAAGTTACGCCTCGACCCCGAATGGTATATGAAATGAGTGAATGATTTGGAGCTATCCACAGTGTAGCATAGAACTCTAGCACCCATTCTGGAATATATCTGCCAGATCTTCCGATTAGATCAATCATGCCTGGCTGTGCACCCAAATACTCCCTGAAGGCCTGGCCCAACACATGAGAGAAGGTGTCAGCTATCACTGTCCTCTGCTTGGTAATCTTTGACTTCTGCCTGTAAGCCTCTACCAAGGACTTGTGCAGAGCTGTGAAGTAAGGGGCACCAGCTCTCTCCCTGGAAGCAGGAAACCAGGTGTTGATGTCCACCTGTCTGATAGCCTGTATCTTCTTTGCACTGGCCTTCAACAGCTCCTCTGTGCTCAATCTAGGTCCTGTAGAGCCCCCGCGGGCCGCCTCGTGGAGTAGAAGAGGGACCGACTCCGTGGATCGCCGAGCCGTCGTCGCGGAGGGTCCCGACACGGGAGGACCGTCGTAATGGAGATAGATCCTGCTGCTCAAGAATGGTCTCCTCGCCTCGCAGCCTCTCGCCCGCCTCTCCCCGTGGCCGCTTTGCGATCCAGACTCTTGTATCACAATGCTCGCACCCTCGCGAGCTCTCCTCTCGGCACGCTCCGTCTCGTCGCTACTCGCCAGTAGCTGCTCGAGAATCAGCTGGCAACCTTTTTCTCTTCCTCATAGTCACGGTTTTCTTGCCCTTAGCTTTCTCAATCATTTCAGGAAGGTTTGGCCTTCTGTGCGGATCATCATCTCCCCCTGAACCCCTGCCTGAGTTCTTACACCTCGGCATGTTTCACACTGTAGTAGATCAAGCAAATTAGGCACTGAAAGATGATGAACTGACGTCTTAAGAGGCTTGGCCTCAATCCGTACTCCTAGGCTTGGCCTAGAGTTCAATCGCCCACCGTCAATATGTCACAATCCGACACGGCTCTTTGCAAGAATGGAGTAGATAGGGAATATAACCATAAGCATTGTTCTAGAGAGACGAAGGACCTATTGGAAGCATAGCATTAGGTAAGTGTTTAGATAGAATGTGGCATTTTACCTATGACACGACCAACTCCTGTGAAGAGATAAGGAAACGACAATGTAGGGCACACCACACGATGGAGTCACTGCATGAAAGAATTTGGCCGAGAAACGGTCAATACAGTGACTGAAAACTGGTTTGGGCATTCCACCGAGCAGGTTGTGGGCATGGCAAAAGCTTACAGCGGATGGTCCTTCTTCTTGCTTTGGATGACGCACTGGCGGCCAGCAAAACAAAGAGCACGGGAAGAAGGTGCCTTGGGCGGAGCTGCTTGATTTCTTGGAGAAGAGGGTGACCTTCGAGTGGCGGCGCCAATGGCGGTCACGGCGGCGAGCTCTGCCGGCCAAAACTTGGTGGCGCGCGCGGGGGGACGGCGGCGGCCGGAATGGCGCGCGGCTGTGGCTGGCTGGCGCGGCGCGGAGGAGCAGGGCGGCGCGGCGCGGGATGGCTGAGCGGCGCGGCGCGGAGGCTAGGGTTAGGGCGGCGCGCGGCGGCGGTGTACGGAAACGGGAGGAAGGAGAAGGCCGCTGGCCGAAAGAAGATGAGGAGAGGAAAAGGCTGGCCCCACACGTCAGATTAAGTTACTCGCGCTTGTCCTCATCGCGCCGGACGCGTCCGGGGTGCGTCCGGGGCTCGTCGGACGCCGAACAGAGACTTCAAAAAATCTTGAGTTCAGCTCAATCCCGCCGGACGCGGTGCGGACGCGGTCGCCGGACGCGGACGAAACACTGTTACGCGTCCGGCCCGTCTCGAACTTCTGGCTTTCTCGGCGACTGATTTTCTCAAGGCGCCGGACGCGTCCGCCGGTTTCCCAAGCGCGCGTCCGGCGCTCTTACAAGCGCTGAGTTGAGTTCTTTCTCCGTGACACCTGCTCCCAATTGGTTTCCAAACTTTTTAAGACTCAAATAAACACAGTTTGGAGCCAATATGAGATCCTCACTCTCAAACCCTCAATTTTCAAAATAGTTTGCCATAGGCTATACATAATTTTCGAAAATAGGCAATAAACACGAGCGAGGAACAACGTGTGGCCATGAGCTTGAGTTTTCAAACCAGTAGAAGCACCAAAAGCTTTCTCAATTCATGGACGAACACAGAGGTTGCTCAAAAGATAAATGAAAAGAAACGAAGAGCAACACATAAGCACTTAAAATTACTGGAATTTGAATCTAGACGGCTTGTCAGGTTTGAACCAAGGGTAAGCTTCTTCACACCTCCGAAGAGTGTTATCTTAACCATGTTAGACAAGCCCTATATGCATTACAGAAAATTTAAACGTGCTTTATAAACAATGCAATGCAACCGACAACACTTTTCACCTCTTCCTTGTGAAGTTGCTTAGGTCAAGGATATTGAGCTCATTCCTTAACCTACAAAAGGTTGATTCACCCAATGGCTTTGTGAAGATATCCGCTAATTGATCCTCACTTCTCACACCTTCTAGAGATATATCCTTTTTAGAGACATGATCTCTAAGAAAGTGGTGGCGGATATCTATATGCTTTGTGCGAGAGTGTTGAACCGGGTTGTTTGCAATCTTCACTTTGCACTCTCATTGTCGCACAAAAGAGTCACTTGACCAAGATTCACTCCGTAGTCAAGGAGGGTTTGTTTCATGTACAAAATTTGTGCACAACAAGCCCCCTTTGCTGCGATATACTCGCTTCGGTTTGTGGATAGAGCAACACCGTTCCGCTTCTTTGATGACCAAGAGACAAGTGACCTCCCAAGCAAATGGCACCCTCCGGATGTGCTTTTTCTATCAATTTTGCAACCGGCATAATCCGAATCGGAATAGCCAACAAGTTGGAATCTTGCTCCTTTGGGATACCATAGGCCAATGCTTGGGGTGAGCTGCAAGTACCTAAGAACCCTCTTGACAGCACTCAAGTGAGCTTCCTTAGGATCGGCTTGAAAGCGAGCACACATACACACACTAAACATGATGTCGGGCCTAGATGCAGTGAGGTACAACAAGCTACCGATCATAGAGCGGTAAAGAGTTTGATCCACAGAGTTACCTTCCACATCAAGGTCGAGATGCCCATTAGATGCCATAGGAGTGTTGATTGGCTTGCAATCCTTCATATCAAACCTCTTGAGGAGGTCCTTGGTATACTTCTCTTGTGATATGAAGGTCCCTTCCTTCATTTGCTTGATTTGAAAACCAAGAAAGAAGGTGAGCTCGCCAATCATAGACATCTCGAACTCTTTTGACATCATGTCACCAAACTTCTTGCATTCTTCTTCATTTGTTGAGCCGAAGATGATATCATCAACATATACTTGACAAATGAAGATCTCTCCATTAAGCTTCTTGGTGAAGAGTGTGGTGTCAACCTTCCCGATAGTGAACCCCTTCTCAATGAGGAAGTCCCTAAGGCGCTCATACCATGCTCTAGGGGCTTGCTTAAGCCCATAAAGTGCCTTGGACAACCCGAAAACATGATTAGGACAGCTAGGGTCTTCGAACCCGGGAGGTTGATCAACATAAAAACAAGCTCATTAATGAAACCATTAAGAAATGCACTCTTCACATCCATTTGAAATAGTTTCATTTCATGGTGTGAAGCATATGCAAGGAGGATACGGATGGCTTCAAGTCTTGCAACCGGTGCAAAGGTCTCTCCAAAATCTAAGCCTTCAACTTGAGAGAACCCCTTTGCCACGAGCCTTGCCTTGTTTCTTACAACATTGCCTTGGTCATCTTGCTTGTTTCGGAACACCCACTTGGTACCTATAATTCTTGCATTCTTGGGACGCTCTTCAAGAGTCCAAACTTTGTTGCGGGTGAAGTTGTTCAATTCTTCATGCATGGCATTCACCCAATCCGGATCTTGAAGAGCTTCACCTACATCCTTTGGTTCAACACAAGAAACAAACGAGTGATGTTCGGCAAAACTAGCAAGTCTTTGAGATCGAGTCATTACACCCCTTGAAGGACTCCCTATGATTTGATCTTGAGGATGATCATGAAGTTTGGGAATTCTCTTTTCAACCACTTGAGGAGTTGGTTGGGGAGCGTCAACATCTTGAGCTTGTGCCTCTCTTTGTTCATGGGAGACATGAGTATCTTCATGTTCGGTCATCCCATCCTTTTCTTTGTCATCTTGAGGCACACTTGAGGAAGAAGAAGGCTTGTCAATGACTTGCACTTCATCATCATCTTCTTTAGGCTTGACGTCTCCCACCGGCATGTTCTTCATTGCTTCCCTCAATGGTTCATCACCTACATCATCAAGATTCTCAATTGCTCCTTGGGAGCCGTTAGATTCATCAAACTCCACATCATATGTTTCTTCTACCAAACCGGTGGCATGGTTGAATACTCGATATGCTTTGGATTTTGATGAGTAACCAACAAGAAAACCAATATCACAACGTCTTTGAAACTTCCCTAGGTGTTGCCTTTTCTTGTAGATGTAGCATTTGCAACCAAACACCCGGAAGTAAGAGACGTCCGGCTTCTTCCCATTGAGCAGCTCATAGGGAGTCTTGCTATGGAACTTGTGAAGATATAACCGATTTGATGCATAGCATGCTTTGTGTTGATAGCTTCAGCCCACAAGTTTCTCGGGGTGTTGTACTCATCAAGCATTGTTCTTGCTAGAGTGATCAAGGTCCGGTTCTTCCTCTCAACTATGCCATTTTGTGGTGTGTAGGTGGATGAGACTTCATGTTTAATCCCAACTTCATCACAATAAGCTTCAATGTTGGTGTTGTCAAACTCTTTGCCATTGTCACTTCTAATTTTCTTGATCTTGACATCAAATTCATTTTGAGCTCTCTTTGCAAACTTCTTGAAGCAAGGGGTGGCTTCGGATTTGTCATGAAGAAAGAAGGTCCATGTGTATCTTGAGTAGTCATCAACAATCACTAGACAATGGAGTTTCCCACCAAGGCTCTTGTATGTGGTTGGTCCAAATAGATCCATATGCAACAACTCTAGCACTCTTGAAGTTGATAGAAAGGCTTTGGTTGGATGAGTGTTTGCAACTTGCTTGCCGGCTTGACATGCACTACAAGGTTTGTCCTTTTCAAACTTGACATCTTTCAAGCCCCTCACTAACTCTTTCTTCAAAAGCTTCTTGAGTGTACTCATCCCAACATGTGCTAGCCTCCTATGCCACAACCACCCAAGTGAAGTCTTGGATAGCAAACAAACATTCAAATTTGCATCTTCGGAGGTGAAATCCACTAGATAGAGATTGTTGTATCTAAAGCCTTTGAATATCACGGTTGAGTCTTCTTTCTTTGACACTATCACTTCATTCTCATCAAACAAGCATTTGAATCCAAGATCACACAATTGACCCACTGACAGCAAGTTGAAGCTCAAAGGTTTAACATAAAGCACATTTGACAAAGAGTGATCATTTGATATTGCAACTTTGCCCAAACCCTTGACTTTGCCCTTTGAATTATCACCAAATGTGATCCTATCTTGATTTTGCTCCCCTTCATCTAGTGAGGCAAACATACGAGGTTCTCCGGTCATATGTTGAGTGCAGCCACTATCAATAACCCAATGACTTCCACCGGTCCTGTAGTTCACCTACACACAAGAGATCAAGCTTGAGGTTTAGGGACCCAAACTTGTTGAGGGCCCTTGACTTTCTCTACTAGAGACTTTGCAACCCAAATTTGCTTAGGCCTATTCTTATTGGGGGACCTAAGAAGGTGACATTCACTTGTCCTTTTGAATCCTTTCTAACAACATAATGAGCATTGTATGCAAAGGGTCTAGCATGCTTGGGCAAGGGTTGTGGTGGTGGAGTTTCACACTCATGAGCAAAGTGACCTTCTTGTCCACACTCAAAACATCTCTTTGGCTTTGGCTTTGGCTTTTGCTTTTGTTGACTTGCTTGCTTTGCTTGATGTTGCTTCTCTTGATGTGACTTGAACCCAATGCCACTTCTATCGGTCTTCATCACGGTGTTCATCAAGAGCTCACTTTGAAGTGACTTTCCTTTTGCAAACTTGCTCAATCCAATCTTGAGGTGTTCCTTCTCTTGCTTGAGCTTCTTGTTCTCTTCTAGAAGTGACTCATTTGTTGATTGCTTCAAGCATGTCATCTCAAAGTGGAGTCTTTTGTTCTCTTCTTTGAGCTTCTCATTCTCAAGTGCTAGTCCCTCATCTTCAATAGTGACGGTGTGACTGATTTTTGCTTGTTCAAGATCCTTCTTGAGCTGCTCATTTTCATTCTTTATCTTGACATAGTCATCATAATTCTCAGTCACCACCACTGACTTGCCTTTGCTGCTAGCACCTTGCTCAATGATCTCATCACATGATGTAGCTACATCATTCTTAGCAACATTGTTAGTAGCCTCATGTGTTTCGGCAAGAAGCTCATAAGCCATCGCTAGATTCCCATGATTAACTTTAATAGTTGTGTACTCCTCTTTTAGAGAGCTATAACTAGATTTGAGCTCATCATGCTTCTTCTCAAGGTTCTCATTTTCAACTTTAAGCTCTTTTGAAGAAGCTTTGAGTTCCTTGAGTTTAGAAGACATGATTTCATTTTGATCTCTAAGCTCATCACTAGTTTTTTGCATAGCTTCCATCTTTTCTAGAAGAGAAGTATTTTCACTATCAAGTTCATCACATCTTCCTCTAGTCTTAATGATGGTTTTTGAGTACTTTCTAAGCAATTTGACAAGCTCATCATAAGTGGGTGACTCATACTCATCATCACTATCACTTTCACTACCACTATCATCACTATCACCATGTTTGGAATGTACCTTCTTTTCGCCTTTAGCCATAAGGCAAAAGTGGGATGGAGTAGATGATGATGGCAAGATTTGTGGAGGTGGTGAAGAACCAATGCCAATCGCAGCAACACCTTCATCATCACTTTCCTCATCGGATGACCCACAAGAAGACTCAATATCGGTGAGCCAATCACCAACAATATATGCCTTGCCATCCTTCTTCTTGTGATACTCTTTCTTTTCTTCCTTCTTCTTGTGATGCTTGTCTTTCTTCTTCTTTTCTTTTTCTTCATCATCACTTGAGTCATCCTTCTTGTCCTTGCCCTTCTTCTTCTTGTACCTCTTGTCTCTTGGAGGCTCCGGACATTGATGAGCTAGATGTCCAGTCTTGCGGCAATTGAAGCACTCCATTTCGGAGATGGGCTTCCTTTTGCTACTTGTGAAGAACTTCTTCTTCTTGCCATCAAACTTGACACCATTTTTGTTGAGCTTCTTCAACATCTTGGTGGTCTTCTTCACCATGAGAGCAAGACTCACATCATCAATTTCAGCATCACTAGAATCATCATGAGTTGCCTTGGCCTTGCCTTTTCTTGAGTGACTTGCATTGAGGGCCAAGTCTTTCTTCTTGGATGATGAGCCATCCTCGGGGGTGAGATGCATGTACATCTCATGAGCATTGATCTTTCCCAATATTTGAGTCGGTGTAGCATTGGAAAGATCACCTTGGTGAAGCACGGTGACAATGTGCCCATATTTCTCAATGGGGAGGACACATAGGATCTTTCTTGCAACATCGGATGGCGACATTTGATTAAGTCCAAGCCCATTGAGTTCCTCTACAATAGTGTTCAAACGGGAATACATCTCATTAGCACTTTCATTAGTTTTCATCTCAAAAGAATTTAACTTGCGCATAACAAGATGATAGCATTCCTCACGCTCACTCTTAGTTCCCTCATGGAGCGCACAAAGGTCGGACCATAGTGCATGGGCGTCCTTGTGGTTCCTAACGCGATTGAACACATCCTTGCAAAGACCGCGGAATATAGCGTTCCTTGCCTTTGCATTCCACTTCTCATAGTTAGCCTCTTCACCGACAAGGCTAGAGGAATCCTTGGGTTTTGGGAGTCCTTGAGAAGCGGCACGGAAGCATCCAACATCTATCGCTTCTAAATGTGCTTCCATGCGAATTTTCCAATAAGGAAAATCGTCTCCCTCGAACATGGGAGGAGGTCCATCCCCATGGGACATCTTTACTCTAGGCGGTTAAGCCTAATTTAGAGCAAACCGGCTCGATACCACTTGAAAGGATCAAGATGCCCAAGAGGGGGGTGAATTGGGCTAATTCTAAAAATTATTGCGGAATTAAACCTACTAGCCCATGATTCACCCCTCGGTGCCTATGTGTGTTCCTAGACAATCGATTAACTAAAGTTTTGCACCCTAAGTTCCAATCCTATTCTAGCATGGCAATTCTATGAGAGTAATTGCGAGAATGTAAGTGCTAGAAAGTAAATGCGGAAAGTAAAGGGACAAGGAACACGGCGATCTTTTCCCGAGGTATCGGAGAGTCGCCACTCTCCACTAGTCCTCGTTGGAGCACCCGCGCAAGGGTGTAGCTCCCCCTTGATCCTCGCAAGGACCAAGTGCTCTCTAGGGCTGATTCTTCGTCGCTCCGACGCGGTGAATCGCCAAGAACCGCTCACAAGATGAGTTGGGTCATCCACAAGCACCGCCGGATGATCACCAAGCTCCAATCACCACCAAGGCCGTCTAGGTGATGGCGATCACCAAGAGTAACAAGCACAAACTCTCACTTGACCTCGCAAAGCCTAGGGAGAAGAGTGGATGCACACTAGCTACTCTCGATTGCTCATGAACTCATGGATTCTCAAATCTCTTCAAGTCATGAGGCTCTTGCAACTCTCTTGCACTCACAAGTTTGCTATCACCGTTGAAATGAGCAAGAGCACCGAAAAGGTGAGGGTGAGGTCGTATTTATAGCCAAAGGCCGAAATCCAACCGTTACCCAAAATTTCAGCTCGACGTGAGCGCCGGACGCGTCCGGCATCCGCCACCGCGCGGACGCGTCCGGCGCTTGATGGAGTTCAAACGGCAACCTAGCCGTTGGGCTCGATGCGGGCTCGGACGCGTCCCGCGCCGCGCCCGCGCGCGTCCGCGCGATCGGCTCGCAGAGCCCGACTCAGAACTCAGTCGGGTCGCCCGCGCACGCCGGACGCGACTAACGCGTCCGCCGCTCGGGGGCAGACCGAGGGACGACTTTACCGTGCGCCGGACGCGTCCGGCGCCACGGCCGGCGCGTCCGGCGCTGTTGAAGCGCCCGTTTCTACTTGATCGCCGATCCTTTGAAAACGGCGACAACTCCAAACACTCTCGGGGCTCTCGGTAACTTCCTAGCGCTAAGATTTCACCAAAGGTGCACCACACCTAAACCCGAGACTCAACTAGGTCAAGCTACCCATTTGCACCCCCCTTAATAGTACGGCCAAAGGAGAAGACAAAGTCCTAACGACTAATCCGATGTCTCTCAACACCTTCGACAATCGGAACTAACCGTCCTTAACCTTGTTGTCCAACCTTTGAAAACCGAAACGATTTCCATCGCTAAGAGGGCATGCCAACCAAATTGCCTGAGATTCCATTACCATGACCTAACTCACACTGTTTCTGCAAAACACACGTTAGTCATAGTAATCTATATTGTCATCAATCATCGAAACCCACATCAAGGGGCCTAGATGCTTTCACCGATGATGGAATGCGGTTTATATGCTATATTGTTGTTATAAATGTGATCTGTGGTATATATATGTGCTATAAATGTGGTTCGAATGCAATGAAACAGCAAAAAAAAAAAAAATTCCCGCTTTTGCCGACGGCTTTGGCCATAGCCGTCGGCAAAGCCGGGCAATTTTTGCCGACAGCCTTGGCGGGGCTTTGCCGACAGCCGGCCAAAGTCCGTCGGCAAAAAGGTGACTTTGCCGACAGCCTTTCTTGACTGGGTCGGAAAACAGATGACTTTGCCGACAGCCTTGTTGACCTGGCTGTCGGCAAACAAAGTGACTTTGCCGACAGAATTTGACCCTGTCGGCAAAGCTTTGCCGATGACCATGTTGACACTGGCCGTCGGCGAAGCGAACGGCGGCCGGAGTTGAGCTGATTATTTGTTCCTTCGCCGACAGACCGGTGGCTGTCGGCGAAAGTACGCCGACCGCGCCCTAATTCCTGTCGGCAAAGTCCGGTTTGCCAACAGGATTTTTGCCGACAGCGGTTTGCCGACAGGAATAGGCAAATCGTGTCGGCAAACCCTTTGCCGACTGTATATGGGGCTTTGCCGACAGCTTTAAGCTGTCGGCAAACCCGCGGATTCCTGTGGTGATATATCTGATCACGCTCTTCACATGCATGCCCTTATGCCCTAGATAATTACACTTCACTGTTTTCTCTCTCAGAAGGAATCACAGCACGCGCTATGCTCACCTAATAAAACTGTCAGGTCTAAAGATTGTTGATTTGTTAAGGGCCGCTTTGGGAAAGCTGGCTGACCGGTGCGTTCACGCGCGTGGTAGGTGAGACATCGATAATCTGTCATCGGAACACGTTCTCCCAGGGCCAGCCTTGGCCTCGAACGCGCAGCTACCTAACGAGTTCATCCATATTCGACACACCCATATATATACCCTTCCTGTGCTCGCATCTCATCACTACAGTACTGTAGCAGCTGAGTCGTCGTAGACACACGTACTTAACACTAGCACACATATATTCCGTAACACTAAAATGAGATCGCTGGCCCCTGCAGTTGTGCTATTACCAGCTGCTGTGGCAGGGGCGCTGATGGCGATTGCAGCGTTGCAGCTCTCGGCACCAGCAGCTGCCACCTCACCACCGACACCGATGGGGCAGCCCGGCTGCGACACACCACCTGTGGCGACGTGAGCGTGCCGTACCCCTTCGGCTTCGGGCATCCCGACTGCTACTGGCCGGGGCTCAACCTCACCTGCAACACCAGCGGCCGTTCCCCGCGGCTGCTGCTGGGCGACGGCAGCCTCAGGGTCACCGCGATATTCCTCGCCAACAGCACCATACGCGTGGTCCGGACAGGCTTCGTCATAAACGTACCCGCCGGCAACTTCACCACACGGAGCTGGAACTTCCCATTCGGACGCGCCTTCACGGAGCACGGCTACGTGCTGGCGATTACCAACGAGCTCGTCGTAGACGGGTGCGGCGTCACGGCGACGCTTACCACCGACTACGAACACCAACCTCTAGTCGGCGGCTGCACAAGCTTCTGCACCGACATCAACTTTCGGGAGGAGCCTAACGGTATTCCCATTTTCGCCAACACGGTGGTGAGCTGTCAGTCAAGACTCGCTTACAGTGCTGCACCCAAAGAAGTACATGTCAAGTCGATCCACGACGGGAACCACATGCCGCGGGTGAACGTGTTCGTCGTGGAGGAGGGGTGGGTCGAGAAGACCGGCGCGCTGGGAGGACATTACGAGCTCCAGGAGGCTCCCCTTCTCCTCCGGTGGAAGGTGACGCAAGACCTGCCGCCATTCCTTAGGTGCAGTGACTCCAATTGCTCCCAAGAGTGCGGCAAGCTGTGCAAGAGCAAACATAGCGATTGCTCGCCCAATGGTGACGGCTACACGTGCAGCTGCAAGGACGGCTATGGAGGCAATCCTCTCGCCGATGGCTGTCAAGGTTAGTTACTACTCCTACTAAAACTCAAGCTACTAGAACACCATGCATTATCTTTGTGTTCTTTAATATTACGGGTTATTGCCAAAATTAAGCATGTTGATGGATTAGTCTTATTTGTTGCCACCATGTCTGAATTGGTGGGTTTATAAATGGCTCTAGAGGTCGACTTGTGCAAGTTCGTGGGTCAAGATAGAGTGTGCTTCGGTGAATGCACCAACACGGTCAGGTCATACGATTGCCAGTGCCCGCGAGGAACTTACGATGATCCCGGCGTCGAAGGTGGCTGTCTCGACTATAATTTCGACAAAGGTCAGTATTCAGAACAAAAGCACCCCGTAGTCGCACTCGATGCACACACATACACATCGGTATCTTATACTGATTTATTTGTAGCAGATGCGCTGTTGCCTACGATTGCTCCGGTGCCAACGACAGGGACCCCGAACTGCAGCACCACCTGCGGCGACGTGAGTGTGCCGTACCCCTTCGGCTTTGGGCATCCCGACTGCTACTGTCCAGGGCTCAACCTCATCTGCGACACAAGCCACAATTCCCAGCGTCTGCTGCTCCACAGCAACGGCAACGGCACCCTCCAGGTGGTTCACATCTCCTTGCACAACTCCACGATGCGCGTCATCCATCACACCAGCTGGAACTTCAACTGGACGACGGAAGTCGATCAGATGATGGACTCTATCAGTGGATACAGTGTTGAGGCAGATGTTCGCCTCCCGAACATCGGCGAGCCCTATGCGCTGTCGACCGGGAACGAGTTCATCTTCATCTCCCCGTGGGACGTGCATGCCAGCCTCCATGGGGAGTACAGAAACGGCAGCAGCAGCAACACCACCAGCAGTGTCATCAGCCAAGCTGTTTGCAGCAGCTCTGGCGGCAGCCTAGTCATCGGAGATCGTGGTGCAGCTGGTGGGTACTGCTCCGATCACGATGGCTGCTGCCGTGCGCCTATATCTGCAGGCACCACGCCCAAGAGAGTGGAATTCAAAGCGCTCAATAAGAACATCAGTAGTCATTATGATAACTGGTCATTGGGCTCTGCATTTGCGTTCATCTCGGAGGTGGGGCTGATTGATCAGTGGCACAAGATCTTGAATAACCATGATTTGGTCGATCGCATGTCATTTCCCATTGTCCTACAATGGGCCGTCAAGCAAGACTTGCAAGCGCCGGCTACCGACAACTCAGGCAAGTGCCCAGGGGACGTGCCCAGGCGCCTTTGCAAGAGTGAAAACAGCGAGTGCCGGCAAAAGAATGGAGGCTTTACGTGCCACTGCTCCAAGGGATACGACGGCAACCCTTACGTCACCGATGGATGCAAAGGTCAGGACTTATTTTACCTGAGTACATATTCCTCCCCATGCATATATGTATTCACTAGTTTATGGTCATCCTCATTGCCTTTAGATATTGACGAGTGTAAAGACCCGGCGCTACACAAATGTTTGGATGGCTACTGCAAGAATTTGCCAGGAGACTACGAGTGTCAGTGCCCACGTGGAATTCACGCCAACCCTTATAAGCACAGCGGTTGCGTCGCCAACAAGGCCCCAACAGGTGAGAGCCATACGTTTCTCATGTCACGATGATCCTTTTGCTGACATTGTACATACATAAGCAGCTTGCGAAAATGATCATAATAGTTTGTGTATATGTACATTTTCAGGTTTAATTATTGGTTTGACAGTTGCTAGTGGCCCGGCGCTCCTCCTTTTGGTTCTGGGTATATTATTCCTATTTCGCAAGCTTAAACAACATAGGATAGAACTAATGAAACATAAGTACTTCAAGCAAAATCGTGGACAATTGTTACAACAACTGTTGTCCCAAAAGGCAGACATTGCAGAAAAGATGATAATACCATTAGATGAGCTTGCAAAGGCCACAAACAACTTTGACAAAGCTCGTGAGATTGGCGGTGGAGGGCATGGTACCGTTTACAAAGGAATCCTATCCGATCTACATGTTGTGGCCATAAAAAAATCAAAGATTACCATGCAGAAAGAAATAGATGAGTTCATAAATGAGGTAGCAATCCTCTCACAAATCAACCATAAGAATGTGGTCAAACTCTTCGGATGTTGCCTAGAGACTGAGGTGCCATTGTTGGTGTATGAGTTTATTCCCAATGGAACTCTTTATCACCATCTTCATATTGAAGGACAAGAAAGGTCACTATCATGGAGCAATAGGTTGAGGATCGCAACAGAAATAGCTACTTCACTTGCCTATCTTCACTCGTCAGTTTCAATCCCAATAATCCATAGAGACATCAAATCTCTTAATATACTTCTTGATGATATGATGATATCAAAGATATCGGACTTTGGAGTTTTAAGGTACATTCCGATAGACAACACAGGGTTGACAACAAGGATACAGGGAACATTCGGATACTGCGATCCAGAATGCTTTCAAACTGGTCGTCATACTGAGAAAAGTGATGTTTATAGCTTTGGTGTAATTCTCGTGGAGCTACTCACCAAGAAGAAACCAACTTGTTCACATTTGGCAAATGAATATGGTGGCCTTGTTCGACATTTCCTCAATCTACTTGCCTCTAGAAACCTTGTCCAAATATTGGATCCCCAAGTTCTAGAGGAAGGAGGCACCGAAGTACAAGAAGTTGCTATGCTTGCAGCATCATGTATAAAATTTAGAGGTGAAGAAAGGCCAACAATGCGACAGGTGGAGCTTACTCTAGAAGGACTTCAACAAGGTTCCAACAAAAAGTACAAGAAACATGATATGGTAACGGAGGAATTCCATAATTGTAGCATTAAGGAAAACTATTCACCAGGGACTAGTGAAGGGCGGAGAATTGAGGAATCTAGTAGAAGATACAGTCTGGAGCAAGAGATGATGATATCGGCGAGCTATCCTAGATAGCATAGCTCTGCGTTGTGTGCATTAGCACAAGGGGTTAGTTAACTTCTCCTACTAGTTTTTTTATGTATGATGATTCGATCGACTGTATCACTACTTGTACCGTTACATTTGTTTTGTTCACATGATTATGATGTATCATCACTTATAAAGTTAAACAAATACTAGATCAAATGGAACATGTAGATTGAGCCGCCTCTATCAAAAAAAAATCTTGTTACTGAAAATCATTTTAATGTTGCCTTTTGATGTCTTTTTCTGGTCACGCCGCCTATATGCACACATCACACGCTATATATATTGTTCACTATTTTATTTATCTGTCTATAATTTATTTATCAAATCCAAGAAGGAATCGCCGCACACAGCCACACACCATGCCCAGCCAAGAATAATAAAGCAGTGTGAAGTTGTTACATAAAGCTTGTCGATGTGCCGAGTAGCTAGGAGTGCTCCTTTTGTTTATTAGCCGGGTGCGCCAGCCCACGGAACACTTTTGCCAAACTATATCAAAATCCAAAGGCAGCTACGTGTACATACATGCGCGTAGCTGGTGAAGAAAAAAAAAGGTTTTCATTGGAACACGATCGATCCACGGCCGGGAACGCGCAGCTGGAGATCGATCGGTCCATGGTCAGATCCTCCCAGCTGCGTTCTAGTCGATCGGCAGGACAAGCTCGATTGCACACAGCAGTTGGTCAGGTGTTTAGGGAGGAGTCTGATGGTATTCATCTTGCTTGCCCACTCGTCTGTCTCACTCCACACATTCCTTAGACAGCAGGTAGTGGCTGCTGGGCTTCCTGCTTCGCTTGGGCCTCCTAGTAGCCAGGCATCCAGCCCATTACACTATCCTTATTGGATTATGTAGCTTGTGGTACTAATCCATTACAAAAAAAATGGCAGTTTAAGATAAGGTGCACCATCAATATTTTAGAAGAAAAATAATTTCACTATGGCGGAAATTTAAGATCAGCTGCACCCATCAATATTTAAAAAAGAAATAGTTTCAGAAGAAAAAAAAGCGGCAATCAAAAAGTGTTTAAGTATCAGCGTCAGATAAAAAAGTTGTTCATCTAAATCTCATTGCAACATCACTTGATTACCAGAGATACCTACCAGTTACAAAGGCATATATATATAAGGCTAAAAAAGCATAACTAAACCATGCAGATCAATCGTGTTGGTGACTCGTGTGAATCTTATGGGGTTTTTGTTGCATATTGGCTACCACTTTGCAAACAACCCAGACAAACATATAGAAACAAATAGTAAACAATAATGATAATTCAAAAGCTTCACGACTTATTCCTGCTACAATGAAGCCGTCTTGGCCAGACCATGAATTCCTTAGTGCAGCCGACAATTATCATCAACAACCACTAAACCATAATTATCATCACAAAGCAGAAGGCACACCTTTTTATTGTATAATAACTGAAAAAACATGAAGACAACTTCTGAAAAAAAACATTTCTAAATTGATTGTGGTATTTGACATATATCAGATATGATAGGCTCCATATAAAGTATTTTTGCTTCGATGAAGGCAATATGCCAAGAAAACAAACTGAACATAGCATGGTTTATTTTTATTGGGCTAAAATTCATAAGCAAGCACTATTTTTACTCACAACTCAATTAAGTACATCAAAGCTTTTAAAGTGTAATATATGGTTTTACATTGAAAAAAAAAATCTTACTCAAACAAAGAAAGGCAAGAACAGCAAGTAGAGAACTGACAAACACAAGTACAAATAGGGAAAAGGCATAATGAAGAAATCCAAGTACAGAAGTTTACTCTGGAAGTTGCTTATCTAGACCCCTTTGCAGCATCAATTGATTACCAGTCTACCAGAGTTACTTGCCAATTAAAAACAAAGGATACAAAGCTAAAAATGTGTTCATGACTCAAGTGAAGATGGGAAAAAAAGCACTGAAAAGTAGAGGCAATTGTTGCAGGTTACTCATTGTACTTCAGTTTCTTACTGGGTATTTTGTGCCCTACCCAAGCCTCGCACAGCAAAGAAATACAAAATCGAAATTGTGTGCTTACACAGAGAGGCAGACGTATCAGCTGATTGAAATCTCTATGCAGCATCATTATTACTAGAGATACTTGCAACTTATTACAAATAAAAGACACTAGGTTAAAAAGGCATGACATATCCAAAATAAAGAGTGCGCTCACGGCTCATGTGTGAAAAGGGAAAATAAATAACAGACTAGAGGAACAGTTTCTGTTTTTACAAATCTGCAGTGCTTTTATAACTAGACTGTTCAGAATCATCAGGAGTGACTCCATCCTGCTGTGATGAACAACTTAGCCAACACAGACTCATACCTTCAATTTTGTCAATGCAGCTCAGAATTATCATCACGAAGCAGCGCCACAGTTGACAGACCATCAAACAGTGGTTTTTCATCAACACCACCAGCATTTCCTTCCATCAAGAAGAAGTCATGGCGGACAAGACTTTCACTGAACCTGTGCTTCCGAATATTCAGAGAACCACTCCACTCATACCGTGCCAACAGACTACCATTGGCACCAGAGATGTGATCCAGATGTTGGCACTCAAAGCTTAACAATCCCTTTCTGAGAGAAACGACGAGCATATCTCCCTCTGGCTTCAGTACTGGCATCACATAAAGTTCCTCGACCGGCAATTTGATCCGGTTGTTCAACGACCAGGTCCAGCTCTTGTGATCCTGTAGCACCCAAAGATCAGCCGTGCCGCCAAGGTAGCCGTAGCCGTACAATCCAAGAGCACCGTTGCTCATCTCAAACAGGTCAAGAAATGCACGAGCTGTGACGGGCGACAGCAAATGCTGGAAGGACTCGGCCATGTTGTCGAACACCAGCATGTTGTTGCCCTTGCCATTGCCGTTGGCACCGGGCAGCTTAATAATCGGTGGCCAGTAGATCCTGCCGCCTGCCAGGACGGGCGGGTAAAGCGTCGCCCTTGCCATATCTCCTCCGGAAGCCCACGGGCCGGGAGGCTCTCCAACGCACCTGAGCTCGCCGGACCCGACGGTGTGCACATGGTACACGGCGCGGCCGTCCTCGGCCCTCTGGAACACGCTGAGCACTCTGTACGACCCGGACGGGCGGTGAGGGTAGAGCGCGGGGACGTAGGCGGCGCGGAAATAAGAATATGTCACCCGCGTCCCGTACCCACCCTCACTTCGACCGTTGGATAGTGCGCCGAGATTCGCTAGTGATTTCCATTAAGCCGCGTCCTGTTGTAACTAGTAAGAGCGATTAACACGTCGGACGCTGGTGTGGCGCCAAGCTGGCACATAGATTTAATGTGGTGGTTGGAAAGTAGCTGGTGCTGTATCACATCAGGATCTGACATACTAGTACAGAATGGATCAGTGAGCATCTCTAGAACCGTGTAGTATAGGTTTTTTTATGTTTCTATTTGTATTTCTTCTTTTTTTTTTGGCAGATCTCATGGTTTTGCTCGCCCCTTCGTCTGGTCCCGCCTCTTGCAGAGGTATGCATCTATATAAATTGCAATTACTTATTTGTTACCCGTGGGGTTACTTGTTATCTCAGCTACTTTCGGTTGAAGAACTAATGTATTTTTTTTTTGTGTGTGGTTTTACTATTGCTGGGATTTATTATGGTTGCAGGGTTTGGTACAAGATTGGGCTGCAATGGTATTGGAGCCATCTGAAAACCCAGGCTCAGTTCCATCAGTGTTTCATTAGTTCGGCAAATCTCCATGGGTCATACATGATCATATGCATTAAGTCGTTCTAACATGGAACCTTGTAGCTGATGTGGCATCTTATCTTTATCTTATTTGATGATTGCATAGTCAACATAGCCGTTCATAATTTCTCAATGTACTGCCACACTTTCTGAAATATGTTTCTATGATTTTTGCATAGTGTGTTTCATTTCATGCATTGACATTTTTGGGCAATGACTTGTTTCAGCTGAGTTGCTTATTTCACTTATGATTCACTGGGGTGTTTGGTACCCTAGTTTTTCTACAGAGTTTATAGTTTTGATCATGTAATGAAGGAATAATAGGATTCGTTAAAGGTTAGAGCTGTAAAGGATTCTGTTCATGTGTTTATTTTTTGGACAATTGGATGGTTCACTTTTGGCCGTTGCCTCTGCTAAGGTGAATTCGAAGATCTGAGCATCAATGTGTTGTCATTGCGATGCACATCGCATCACATTTTTCATTTACATCGCGGGAATGTACATGTCATACTAACAAGTCCCATTTTCTGGTGGGATATATGTAGATAGTTTAATATTACTGCTGTCCCTAAACCCCAAAATAAGGCCTTGTTTAGTTCCCCTAATTTGGGGCTTGCCAATTTGGTAGTGGGTACTGTAGCGCACTGTAGTATTTCGTTTGTATTTGTGAAATATTATCTAAACATTGATTAATTAGGCTCAAAAGATTCGTCTCGCAAAGTACAACTAAACTGTGTAATTAGTTTTTAATTTTATCTAAATTTAGTACTCCATGCATGTGCCGACATTTTGATGTGATGGAGAATCTTTTACTGTACCAAATTGGCAACCACCAATTTGGTGTAACTAAACAAGGCCTAAGCCGAGAGAGAGTTGCACGCTTGTCTGTAGCTCATGTATATATCACTGGTGCTTAGCTTGTCGCGGGGTCTTCAGTTCTCTGCCAGCTTGTAGTGAACATCGTCGATTGTGTTATAGATATATAATGACTTCGTTTATGAGGCCTTCCAAGACATTCCTGGCATGAGAGTTTAGATGATATTACATATTAGTATTGACGGGTTTTGTTAGCGGTACTTTGGATCCTGTTCTGCAGCACGCCGACCTCGGATTTGGACTGTGCCCCTGTTTATGAGAATTGCATCGTTAGACGTTAGCACATACGTAGCTGTACGGTAGTTATAATTAATGCATCGATAATTACTAACCTCGCATGAGCAGCATATGTCTTTCTTGGTTGTGTAGTTGTTCACATTTGTCCTGCCCCTTGAAGTGCAAATGGCAAATCCCACTTTCCCACGAGTATAGGTTGTAGAATTTTCTTGCCTCTCCAAACGAACTGAACCTTGCGCCATTGTGGGGGAAGAATATTGGCTCCCCAGGTCTTGTGGCAGATGATTTAACTACCCTTGATATGCGCTCTCTTCTAATGGTGCTAGCAGTGCATCAGGACCTGACCTACTCCTCTTCCTGCTCGCATGCAATGGCAGTCAGTGGGAGCAGTAATTTGCAATGATAGCATAAGCCACTCATTACTCGCGGCCTCAAGATGTCTATATGATATACTGCTCAGGGCCTACCTCTCCAGTTCATCATAGGCAATATTAACCATAATAGTAAGTCTCTATTATTTTCCATACACTACTGGAAACTAAAAATTTCCCCGTCGGTGTGGGACTGACCGACAGAAAAATGGCATTTATACGTCGGTAGGTGCCAAACACACAAATGCGAAAACCGACAGAGAAAAAATGTAATTTTCCTGTGTGTTGATATATTTTTCTGTCGGTGGATCATTCAACCGACGTAGAGAAATTGAATTTGACGTGCACTTGGAATCAAAACTGCTAACAAACCTGGGCTTGGGCCGTGGTGGCCTTTCAGTGAGCCCAAATATGCCGCGCCAGCCCGCACACATATATAACATGGCGTCCAACCCTAGCCACGCTACAGCTCTCTCCGCTCCACGATCCAGCCGCCGCCATGTCTCTCGCCGCGGCGCGCTGCCCTTCCTCTTCCTCTCGCCACTGCCCTTCCTCTTCCTCTCGCCGCTGCTCTTGCCACTCCTAGATGGGGCGGGCGGATCCAAAATCCAAGTGTGGGTGAGCGAGCCATGGTACCGGGCGGCGGACATCCGGACCCGAAGGCGGCGGCCGGGACCGGTGGATGGCTGGACCTGCAAGGAGGAGGCGCGGCCGCATGGTCTGGATCTGGACGAGGCCACGGCGCGGTCGCCATTAACACGACGTCGTCGGCCGCGGCCTTGAAGATCCGGTGTGCTACTCGGTAGATCTGGCCGGTGCTGGAGCAGACCCCCTTGGCCAAAATCGCAAGGTACCCAATCCTTTGTGTTTTTCCTGCAGCATCATTTTTTCAGTTCATGTATTCATGTACCAGATCCTTTCTGGTTATTTCTTGGTCCTGCAGATCCTAAATCCGGTGCCAAAACACAAGTACATGGGGAGGATGAGGAACGAATGCAAGCACTTGCACATGGTGGGCATCAACTCGTGCTGCTTTTAGAAACCAGTAGGCGTCTGAACTGCAGTAGTGATAGTGGGCGGTTAATGAAAAGGTGCTACAAAAATAGTTTTCTTACTTTCAGTGCCTTGCTTTCAGAGACATTTATCTTACATTCTTACTTATTTTCAGTTACACATTGCAGTAGTTTTACACATCGCATCATACTCAAGGTTAATGGCTTGAAATCTATAGAATGCCAGGAATTTTGCAACACCATTAGCATGAGTTCCAGGATAGATAATGGATTTTTGTTGGTACAAGTTGATGCAAGCTAAACTTTGGAGCAACTTTTAGTTTTGTGAAAATTGAGGTCAAGTTTCTGCCCTGCCAATTTTAATGGATGGCTTATTGATATGTTACTGGATGCCTTAAGTAGTGAAGTCTAGAATACTAAAATTTTAAAACTCAAAGTAAGGTGTGTGAGATCTATCAAGTGTATGTAGCTAGGGATATATTATTGTTTTCAATGCTAACTGACTAGCTCTTAAGTGGATTATTGTTGAACTCAGTATAATATTGTTAGAAAGTGCATATTAGAAATTGCTTGTTTGGCATCTGCTATTATTAATTAATTATTCTAGTATGGCTCCAGTATGTATAATTAGTAATGTTTCTATTGGTACAGTACCTTGTTGGTTCATTGATTTTTTGATGGGTCAAACATTGTAGTGTTTCTAATTCAATAAATCATGTGTTTCCATGCTTGCTGCTCTTTGCTGCTGCTGTTTCCGACATACATGCACCTGAGACAAGGTCACCTTACAAGCCTCTAGGTTGATGTTAATATTAGTCTTTACATAATGCTTGACTCTTTGCAATCAACCAACTTGTGTAGGTTAGTAAGCTTGTATTTGCTCTACACCATGCCAATTATTTTATGATGCTAACAATATATGCTCATGACTTGCTAAGAATATATCCCAAATTGGTTGATAATTTTTATGTGTCCAAGGTTTAGTTTGGCTCCAATAATTAGTAATTGTCTTGCTTAGTGAAAACTGGAATAAGAGTAGCTGCAGAACTGAGCCATTTACTTAGTTGTTTCCAGAGATCATTCACTTGAGCATTTACCCATGTGTTTAGGGTTTAGGGCTTGCTCTGCTGCACATGCTAGATGATTGTTGCTGTTGTTTCTGACATACAAGCACCTGAGACAAGGTAACTTTACAAGCCTCTAGGTTGACATACAAGCACCTGAGTAAATTGGTTGATAAGTTTTTGTGTGTCCAAGATTTAGTTTGGCTCGTGATTGTCTTGCTTAGTGAAAACTGGAATCAGCGTAGCTGCAGAACTGAGGCATTTACTTGTTTCCAGAAATCATTCACTCGAGCATTTACTTGTGTATCTTGAGAAGTGGACCATTTGTAAGATCTCTAATGGCCTAATAATGAAACCTTGCTGATGCAAGTTTTCTTTACTTTTGCAGGTTTTCTTTAAACAAGGATGAACCATGCGAAGACGTGCCGTGCAAGATAGGCAAAAACTGTAGCGTGATGATTCAATATCTTATATAGATCAGAGTAGATTATTAGCTTTTTGATGAGGCAGAGTTGTTTTGTGCCAATATACTATGATATTTCTAACTGTTGGTGCCATTTTGAACATGAGAATTTATCAACACGGATTGATTGTTGTACTTTCATTTGAAAAATCTTGCCATTCTGAGCCTTGTAAAATATTTCATGCAATATGAATGGATCAAATTGAATTGGATTATTCTACAGGTTTCATTGTGAATGAATAGATAGAAATCAATCAATGATCTTTTTTTGTCGGTTTATTTGATTTTTTTGTCGGTTACATGAGTTCTAAACCCGATAGCTCGAAAATTCCTGTCGGTGGCTCGAGATTTTTTGTCAACGCTAGTACCGACAGGGAAAATGGCTTACCGACAGAAAAATTTAAAAACCGACAGGAAATATCAATTTCACTGCCGAGCTAGTCCTGTCGGTATTTTCCTGTCGGTATACCGACAGTAAAATTGGTTTCCTATTTTCTCTGTCGGTTTTTTGCTTTTTCCTGTCGGTTTTTTACCGACAGGAAATTTTCAGTTTCCGGTAGTGATAGCAATATAATTAAGTTGTGCACTATGAATAACATATAAGTTGACGTAAGGAAAGTCTAGCTAGTTCACATAGAAATGTTTTGCTGCTTTGAAGTGTCGTGTAAATCTGCTAAAATTGTGTAAGGGTTCGTTGCGTACCTTTTTCTGCTGTCCAATGATGTGAAGAAAGTTGTCTCGCGCGCCCGTGGCTGGTCGCATGGTTCCGCCCGAATCATCAGCTGAGACTGGTGTTTGATGCACCAATGTGCGTGTGCCAGTTGAAATCGTTGGTTGCTGAAGGGGTTTTGGTGGATGGTCGATGGATCTATGCAGCATCGACACAGGGTGAGATATGACAGCAAGTTCTTGCTACTACTGTACTCGCTACCATGGCCGCCATAGCTGGAAGCCCATCGGATAGCAGCATGCTTTTTCCTTTCGAATTTGCTACACGGCCAGTGGTACGCAGACCTTAAAAAGGCCAGTACCGTGTCAGGAGCGTCGTCAGGTAAGGCCTGCCCCCTGAATTTATTGCTATACCTATCAACCAACCGGTCTCGTCAGATAACCTCATTTATTGAGGTGCCACGTCGGTGCCACGTTGGCGTCAATTACATCTAATCCTCCTTTGAGCTCTACGTAACGACATGGCTGGCAGGCACCAATCTCAAAGACTGCCATGACCGACAGCCGTCAGATCAACGCGGGTACGCACCGCGGGTTCCATAAAATCCCTACCGGCGCCGTGGAGCAGCGTGAGGGGCGCGCGCTGGCGGGTCGCCGGGTTGCGGATCTCGAGGCTGCCGCTGGCGACGAGGACGAGGAGGCCGTCGCAGGAAGCGAGCACCTGGAGGTCATCCTCGACGCCGCCGGTCCCGCCCGTCGTCGCGCAGGACGGCGATCTCCGCGGCGGCGGCTCGCGCTCGTGTTGATGAGCGTGGGGCAGCAGGCGAGAACGAAGAACAGGAAAGCACGCGGTGGGCGGGGAGAAGAGATAAAGGTGGAGTGAGAAAAAAGAATTAAAAGGAAGAGAAAAATGGAGAAAGAAAAAAAAAACAAAAAAAGGGTGTGACGAGTAATCAATCTCTTTTGCCAAAGATTCACTAAACGCCAAAGTTATATAAAAAACTGATTATTCATAAAGCTGAGTTATACCTCTTTTGCCACTTTATGCCGAGCCACAAACCTCGTTAGGGTCCAACTTACAGACGAGATCTAGGCATTTAACCAATTGGCCCTCTTCTTACTCTTTCCATTCACTCATGTACAAGCCTTTTGGCACTACTCTCACCCTCCATAGTTTAGAGTGAAGCCTAAAACATATAGGTCCCACCAAGAAGAAATAGACACCGGTGCTTAGATGGTTGCACTGTGCGGCATCACTTCATGCACTCGTAGGCTCCATCAAATACAATAAATTATGACGAATTAAACCATGAGAAAACGAAAAAGGTTGACAACTCTCGTACCCGTGAGAAAACGAAAAAGGTTGACAACTCTCGTACCTTCTCCCTCTCACACCTGACACTATTTGTCTCTTGTCTTTGAAGCACCAGTGCAACTACACGCTTCGCTCCCAGATTTCTTGGCATGAGTAGAAATTAGCACCACCTCTTGTAGTGTGGAGTGATGCCTTAATCTCTCTCTCTCTCTCTCTCTCTCTCTCCAAGCATCACTCAAGCCACACACTGGTGCTAGCTAAAGTCCCAAACTTGTTGGATTTGAGGTCCCATTCGTGTTGGCATCAATTCCCTCTTTATGGTGATGCTCGTGGTGTTATGTGGCTGGCACAAGGTTTTCATTTTGAAAATAAAGATTTATCGGCACCACTTCATGATCGTGGTGTTATGTGGCGCGCACATGATATCAGGAATATCAGACCAAATTCAGAAAAGCTATTTTTTTGAAAATCACAGAATCCTAGTTGAAACTATTCCTAAGCTAAATCATTACGAGTGCATTAGATAATTTCTACACAGAATAAAATTGAATTGTCTCTAAGTCCCACATATTATAGTCTAGCATCCACTAGCATATATGATAAGGTCCATGTATAGATGTACATGAAACCGACAAGCCCGCCTGGAAGTCCCATTTTTGGCCGCACATAGGACATAGGGTTGGCATGTCACGCCCCTTTCTGCCATGGCCTGCTAAAGGCCCACACATCCTGTTCCACAAAACCTTACTCGGTCTCCCTTCCCGCGTCACACAAAAGGAAATAACTCACGCTGCACTCACTCATCTCGTGCTTAAGGAGTCTGCTCGCCTATCCTCCTACCCTTCCCTCGCGCCTCATAGGCGAGGTGTGCCACAAACTTCAACCCCATGCTTCGCAGTTCTGCCCCACTAGCCTTTGTGCCTTCTCCATTGTTGCCGGATGAATGCTTGCAGACACAGACGCCCTATCCATCCACCCAAACAATCACGCATGCCACCAGGAAACTGGCCTCGACAGTCACGGGGAGCGTGCGCCTCGAGCTCTAGCCCCGCGCCTTCTCCGCTCCCTTCTTCACGATCAACGCCTTGCTCACTCAAAATGGTAATGTTCACTGAAAATGAGACTAAATAAACAATTAACCTAGCCTGCATAGTTTTCTAGAGCTATCATGTGTTTTGGGATGTAGTTAAATCTGATTTGTTAGATATATTCCATGACTTCTATGAAGGAAATCAACCTCTTTTTTGTCTCAAAACTTCAGGAACAATACAGCCAAAAAGTATAGAAGTTATCAATAAATGAGTTTTAGAATCTTCACAGAAGTTTCAACAAATAGGATCTATGAGATACCGGATAAGATGACATGGATATTACAATCAACCTTCATATTAGGGATAGTTTGGAAAGGGGTCACAATCCTTCATAAAAAAGGGGGGGGGGGGGGGGGCATTTTTAAGGTTGATTTCGAGAAGGTGTATGATAAATTGTCTCTAGTTTGGTGCAAAACTTTTGCAGAACAAAGTTTCTTTTAAAAACTCAAAAAAAAGGTGTCAAGTTAGTTGGGGACACGAGTGATTATTTCTTTGATTGCAGAGAACTAATCCAACCTAGAGAGTCAACAGATTGATAACGTAGGTCTGAAAACAATCAAGGACTTTTTAAGAGCACTACAAAAATACTGATTAGTCAAGCAGTTTATATATGGATGAGGTAAAATTCACAATTATTTATTGAATTTCCTCACAACACCATTTGATTTTTCAAAACTTAGGCACATCAAAATAACAAAACAAAAAAGTATTACGGAGAGAAAGAGCTAAGGACAGTACCACCCTGAAATACACAACTCGATAATGTGCTTTAAAATACTGAAGATTTCACGGAAGAAAAAAGAACGGCAACCAAAATAGTGTTAACTCTGGAAGTATCAGCATTAGATAAAGAAGTTGCCGATCTAAATCTTCATTCAACATCACTTGATCACCAAACATACCTACTGTCGTGCCCGATGAAGACAAATATATAGACACACGTTTAACTCGTGTTGTTCAAACCGTGCACGGAAGGTGCACGTTGCAAACCACCAAACAAACAAACAAACATACCTACTGTCACAAATATAATAAGGAAAAAAAGCATAACAAAACCACATTATTCTGCATGTAGATTGATCATGTGTTCGTGACTTTTGTGAATCTTGGTTACGCATCTCAATTTGTAGTATATTCGGTAGCACTTTGCAAATAACCCAGACATACATATATAAAAAGAAATACTAAACAATGATGCTAAAACAAAATCTTCACCAGTGACTTATTCCTGCAACAATGCAATAGTCCTGGCCACACCATGAATTCCTCAATGCAGCCTAGAATTATCGTCAACAATCACTATACCAAAGTTATCACCAGAAAGCACACCCTTTTTTTTTGTATCACTGAAAACACTAGAAAACAGCTTCTGAGAGGGAAAAATATAAATTGATAATGGTATTTGGCCTATATAGATATTATGATACTGTGCCTACACATTTCTACATAACTGAATGTGTCTACACTCAGTAATCAGCATAAAGTATTTTTTTTTTTGAAAGATCCGGTTTCCCGGCGTTGTATTAATAAGTAGGAGTAGAGTTTTAATCATAAATATGCGCGAGGGGCGCTATCCTTGACAGCAGACCGTTGTACAGGATTACATTGGCAATGCTAAGTACTCACATTATTTGCTACAATCCTATTTGGAGACATGGCATGTCGCCACGCTGTCTCCTAGTCTGCTAATAATTCGTCTTTGATCCTGAAGATACTGCTTGATTGAAGACTCGTGCATTTCATTCTTTCCATATATGTCATAGAGTGAGAATTGCCTTTGAGTGTGCTTCCTTTGTCACTGCTTCAATTAGTGCCGTGAACCATAATTCCATGTCGTCATGGTCACTCCAGTTCTCAGGTCTCAGGTTATTGCATCCACTCCATCTCGCTACCATATCCCAGAGACCCAGACCTTCCTTGCATAGGGGCATTCCACGAATAGGTGGAAAGCCGTCTCGAGGTTTCTTTCACAGAGTGCGCAGAAGTAGTTGTTTTTCCATCCTTGCAACTGCAGCCTCGCCGCCGTCCATATCCTATTCTGCAGCAGGAGCCATACGAAGAATTTGCACTTCGGTGTTGCCCAGACTTGCCATGAGTTTTCCGAAGTTGGATAGAATGTGTCCACTGAATTGGATTTCATATGCTGAACGGGATGAGTACTTCCCTGAGCTTTCTAAAGTCCAGGTGATCTGATCGTCCTGGTTGGAATCGAGGTCTATGTGCAAGGCATGGATCCTCTGGGTTAGCAAATAAATCTGTCGCAGTAGCCCCACATTCAGATTGTAAGCCACATCCTCAATCCACTTTCCACCCAGCATGGCGCCATGGACCGATCGGTTCTTTCTCCTGTTGTGTGCATATAGGGCCTGGGAAGAGTGATGACGATGAGCGGCCATCAATCCAGCTAGAGGACCAAAATAGTGCCTTTGGTCCATTGCGAACCGTTACACTGGTGGCCGCGTTGAACAGGGATGCATCTGTTTCATCAATTGGCAGTTGCGTGCCCACCCACGGTCTTTGGTCAGAACTCCAAGCTGTCTAGAGCCACCATAGCCGTAGCGCCCTGCTAAAACATTCCAGGTCGAGGATGGCGAGGCCCCGTACTGGACCGGTCTCGCCACCAGCGGCCATGCCACCTTGCACTTCCCCCAGTGACCTCTCCATCTCCTTCCCACAGGAACCGTCTGCGCACCTTATCAAGGTCTTTTAACAGCTGCTTTGGCGCTCTGATGGAAGTGAGCATGTAGATGGGTAAGGCGGTGAGGACTGACCGAACAAGCTCCCTTCTACCTGCTGGGTTCAGAAGTCTTCCTTGCCAGCCCGTCAGACGCACCCTGGCTTTGTCCAGGATCCCTTGCAGGTGCACAATCTTCAGCCGTCCTAGAGTGAGCGGGTGTCCCAGGTAGGTGATTGGAAAACTGACCCTCTATCCGGCAAAGGATGCTAGGACATTGTCTAGATTGACGCCCACACATCTGATTGGTGCCACCAAGCATTTGCTCCAATTTAGTGTTAGCCCCGACATGGCCAAAATGTGTTAGAATTTGTAGGAGAGAGTTTGCTTCCGATTGTTCCGGGTTCATGAAAATCACGGCGTCATCAGCATATAAGGAGACTCTCAACTTGGCATGTTGTCCCCTGAGTGGTGATAGGATACCCTCTTGTGTTGCCAGTTCAAGTACTCGCTGCAGTGCGTCAATTGCTAGGATAAATAAATCTGGGGACAGCGGGTTGCCTTGGCATAGTCCCCTCACGTGCTGAATACGGGTTCCCTCTGTTCCATTCAGTAGCACTGATGAGTGCGAGGTCCGTAACAGAATGCTTATCCACTCCCTCCATCTTGTAGTGAAACCACGGTGCTCCATCATCTCCATCACATACTCCCACGACACAGTGTCAAAAGCCTTCGAAATGTCTAGCTTGAAGAGCAGCGCCGGTGTTTTAGTTCTGTTGTAAGCTCTGGATAGGTTCCTAACATACATGAAGTTATTATGTATGCATTGCCCCTTGACAAAAGCACTCTGTGATGAGTGACGATATGAGATGATCCATGTGTTTTGCAAGTCTGAGTGCCAGAGTCTTAGTTATCAGTTTGGCAAAAGAGTGTACTAGGCTTATAGGCCTAAAGTCTTTGGGCTCCTTGGAGACTTCCAATTTTGGGGTGAGCACTATGTTGGTGCCATTCACTAATTCCAGCGGTCCAGCATTCAGAGTATAGAAACATTCCATCGCCCTTACTACATCTCCTTTGATGATCGACCAACACCGCTTGTAGAAGGTCCCTGTGAAACAATTGTTGCAGCTCGAACAGGTGAAAATCAGGCCCCGGTGCTCTCTGCAGGCAGCATTTTCACATGTTCGAGCTCCTCCTCCGAGAATGGTGCGTCCATGGTTTCATCATGTATCATAGGTAGCTGCAGCTGGTTCCAATCAAAAGTGTGTTGCCATTCCATTCTGGTGCCAAGCATGCCCGAGTAGTACTGAAACAACAGTTGGTGCTTTCTTTCATGACACCAGACAATGGCGCCATCAACATCTTTCATATATGCAATTAGGTTTCTTTTCCTCCTCCCATTTGTCTTTTGATGGAAAAACTTCGTACATGCATCGCCTTCCTTTATCTGGATCAACCTCGAGCACTGTCGCCGTCTTGATCTCTCAATTGCCGCCCAGCCCATCACTTGTTTCTTGAGGGTGGCAAGCATCACAGCTTCCTGCTCTGACAGTGTTCTTGTCTCCTAGGCGACATCCAGACGGAGGATTGCTTCGTTTGCAATGTTAAGCTGAAACCTGGGGTCACTGAATAGGCTTTTGCTCCAAGCTTTCATAGATGCAGCTGTTGTCCTCATTCGGTTATGCAGTATCATCATGTGGTTGCTCCCTTGAACTGGTGTTGCCCAGGCTGCTGCAACAATCTCACTGAAGTCCGGTAGCCTTGCCCATAATTGTTCGAACGAAACCTCACTATTCTTGGTGATTGCGGCTGACTGCATAGGAGAAGAGGGCAATGATCCGATAGCGAGCTTGAAAGGGCCATCACATTGATGGCCGCAAAGATGGTTGTCCATCCTGATTACAGAACACGCGGTCCAAAAGAACTAGTGTTGGTGCCGTTATTCCATTGCTCCAGGAATAGCGTCGATTCTGTAATCTCAACTCTATCAGATCACTCTCGTCCAGTGCCTGTCTGAACTGCCTCATCATGGCCCTGTCGATGTTCCCATTGTTTTTATCTCTTGCTTCGATTATCATGTTGAAATCACCCAAACACAGCCATGGAGTGCCCCTCACCGGCTGCCAGCCAGACAGTTCAGCCAAGAATGCAGTCTTTTCGTTATTTTCCATTGGGCCATAAACTGTTGTGATAATGAAACAGGTGCTTGTCATAGTCATTGTTAGCTTCATCATCAGACTATATTCCCCCTGACTATTTGGGGTGCTGAGAAGAAATCCCGGCTGCACGCAATTACAATCCCACCCCGTGTTTGGTCAGCCAGCAGATCATGCACTAGCCAAGGCGATGGTCCTAGGAATTCTGCTGACAGGCGGCTGTCGATGTGATCTAGTTTAGTTTCTTGCAGGCAAATGATATGTGGTTGCGCCTGTTGGATCAGAAGTCTGACCGCCTTCCGCCTAGCTGCGCAATTCAAACCTCTCACATTCCAGTTGAAGAATTTGAGATCACTGCTATTCATTGGGAACCTTGAAGCACACATCAAAAACTTGCCACAGCAGACAAGGAGCACGGACACAGTATGTGCCAGCAAATTGATTCTTTGAAGGTACAACGATTACAAGGCATGCACTGCCAACACACAAACGGGGGCACACAACAGCCCTGCCCATCCCCCCCCCACCACCACCACCACCACATTCAGTCTTCCGAGCCTAACAATCACCAAACAAGCATCTAGCTGCCCCCAGAACAAACTAACACTGAACACAAACCTAATCTCAGGAAGGCAATATGCCAAGAAAACAAACAAAACATAGCATGATTTATACAGAAGCAACAATAAGGTGAAACAGAAATATCAATTCCCAATCTCAGGAAGCAAACAAGCTACTAAATCTCGCTTCTACCATTGACATTTAAACGGTTGAGTGAAATGCACCAATAGTAGACTTATAGTCAGATGGTTTTCAAACTTATGGTCCTATTAGTCTGGCATGTCATTTATAAAACAGCTCAAATTCACAAGCAAGCACTAATTTCACTCATTAGGTACCTCAAAGCTTTTAAAGTATAATATATGGTTTTACATACTAAAACAAAGGAAGACAAGAACAACAAAAGGTATATGCCAGGTAGCACAAATGGAAAATGTGTGATAAACACAAGGACAATTAGGGAAAAGGCATAATGAAGAAATCCATGTAGAGAAGTTTACATTGGGAGATGCTTGTCTAAATCCCTGTCCAGCATTGATTAATTACCAGAGTTACTTGCCAGTTAAAAACAAAGGATACAGAGCTAAAAAATGCACAACATAACCACTTTATTCTGCATGTTCATCATGTGTTCATGACTCAAGTGAAGATGGAAAAAAAGCACTGGAAACGAGAGGCAATGGTTGCAGGCGACTCATTGTACTTCAGTTTCTTAATGGATACTTTGCGCCCTACCAAGACCTTGCACAGCAAAGAAATACCAAATCGAAATTGTGTGCTTAGTACATAGAGAGGCAGACATATCAGCTTATTGAAATCTCTATGCGAATAGTTTCAGGTTATTACAAATCTGCAGTGCTGTTGTACTGTTATTACTAGACAGTTCAGAACCTGCTGACATTAAACAGCATGCCAGCACAGAGTAATACCTTTGTTTCTCAATGTGGCTCAGAATTATCATCACGAACCAACGCCAATGTTGACAAGCCATCGAACAATGGTTTTTCATCCACGGCACCAGCAATACTCTCCATGGAGAAGAAGTCGTGGTTGACTAGACTTTCTTTGAACCTGTGCCTGCTAAGCTTCAGATAAGCGTTCCATTCATACCGGGCCAGCAAACTGCCATTGGCACCAGAAATGTGTTGCAGGTGTTGCCACAACATCCCTGGGGATCCCCCTCTTTCAGAAAGAACGAGCACATCTCCTTCTGGGTCCAGCACCGGTAGCAGAGAAAAAACCAACTCCGACAATTTGATCCGGTGGTTCATCGACCAGGACCAGCTCCCGTAGTCCTGTAGCACCCAAAGATCAGCCGTGCCGACGCAGTAATGGTACAATCCAAGGGCGCCATTGTTCATCTGAAACAGCTCAACGAAGGAGCCCTCGACAGGCGATAGCAGTTGCTGGAACGACTCGGCCATGGTGTCGAAAGCGAGCATGTTGTTCACCTTGCCGTTGCCTCCGGGCAGCATTACCGGCTGCCAGTACACCCTGCCGTCTGCCACGACGTGCGGGCGAAAGTGCACCATCATCTGCATCACCATCACCATATCTTGGGACGCCCACGGGCCTGGAGCCTCTCCGACGCACCTGAGCTCGCCGGACCCGACGGTGTGCACATGGTACACGGCGTGGCCGTCGCCCTCGGCTCTGTCGAAGCAGCACAGCACCCGGTACGACCCGGACGGGCGGTGATGGTAGAGCGCGGCGATGCCGGTGGCGCCGTGGAGCAGCGTGAGGGGCGCGCGCTGGCGTGTCACCGGGTTGACGATCTGGAGCCAGCCGTTGGCGAGGAGGACGAGGAGGCCGTCGCAGGAAGCGAGCACGGTGAGGTCGTCCGCGTTGGAATCAGTCTGGCCCACGGTCCGCGCGACGAGGCGGCGCTCGCCGGTGCGGTGGTCCACGGCGTCAATCCTCCTCTCCTCAGTGGTCCTGTCCCCTTCGGTGACGAGCGGGAACGAGGGCTGGCGGCGGTGGTGGGCGAGGAGGAACTTGGCGTCGGTGGTGAGGCGGCGGCGCCAGGAGCGGCGGACGGCGCGGCACCAGAGGAGGGGCTTCGCCGGGAGACGCGTTAGGATCTCGCAGAAAACGAGATCCTCGGGAGCCAGGGCCACCGCCGGCGGCCAAGTTAGGCATGATCTATTCAAGATTGGATCTTGGGGAGCTGGCGCGCGGAGCCGCCGGACGAGCTCGTGCTCGCGGAAAGCGGCGCCGAGCAGACGAGCAGACACGAACGGCGCTGGGAGAGACGGCCGCGAGCTCCGGCGTAGGCGGGTCGCGAGCTCCAGCGGATCACGCGCTCGTGCGAGTGGAGGAGCAGCGGAGAAGGAAGACGAGGAAGCACGCGGCGAGGAGAAGAGATAAGCTGGAGAGAGAAGAGACGAGAAAAATAAAAAGGATGGGGGAAATGGAGAAAGAAAGTATAAGAAAAAAGTGAAGGTAAAAAAATAGAGAGAGAAAAAAACAGAGAAGAAAAATAAAGAAAAAGCGAAAATGGAGAAAGAAAAAAAGAAAAAGAAAAAGATGGAAAGGGTGTCAGGAGTATTTCATTATTTCCTACACTAAGAGAAGCTCAGCGTAGACATTGGTCGCTTTTGCTACATAGGGTTCATCGTGGCGCTTGGTCCTCGGACCTCGATGTCACTGTCATCTTCGGAGGCGGTGGTCCGGCCCGGCATACGCGCGACGGGGTGCCGCTCGCCGGTGCGGTGGTCAAGGACATCGATCCTTCTCTCATGCATGTTCGCGTCCCAGGTGGTGAGGAAGGGAGCGAGGGCCGGCGACGGTGGTGGGTGAGGAGGAATAATTTGGCGTCGGTGGTGAGCCGGTGGCGCCAAGAGCGGCAGACAGCACGACACTGGAGGAGGTGCTTTGCCGGCAGGCACGTCAGGATCTCGGGAGTCGGGGGTCCACTTCAGCCATGTAGTCGTCTTGATTGGGGATTTGGTTCTTTATTTTTTTTTTTAATATTTCTTTGCTTTTTTTACAAGATATACTTCGTTGCTTTATGGGTGGAAGAGCGGTAGTTCTAGAGGGGAAAAAATAAAAACTAGGATTTCCCCTGTACGAGATAATTTACCCACACCCACTAGAGAATTCCAAATTGTAGATTTCTCACTATAAAGTTGGGTAGCTAGGTAGTCTAATGTGCCATATTTTATTTATTCTATTCATTTATGCCACAAGACAGAAATAATACGGTTTTCATGAAGCACAATGTTGATTAGAGAAAACATGAAAATTATTGTTATGTGTTTTGAGCAATATCCAATCCACATTACAAAACTATAAATAATAAATAAGTTTTTTCATGAACCACAATGTTGGTTAGAAAAAGCATAAAAATTATTGTTGTGTTTGGAGCAATATCCTAAAGAGAGAATCTAGTAGCATTTAAATAGTACTCCCTCCGTCTCCGATATATAGAGCATTCTTGCTATTTTGGGCCAAAATAATAGAGAGAACAATAGACGCATGTACCCCTCGCTTACCTTCCAAATATATTGAAATCTGATTTGAATCCCATAATTAAAGGATGAACTCTTAAGTTTCCCATATAAAAATAGGCAAGTAAATGAATTACTTTCTACATAGAAAATAATAATGTATTTTATTTAAGTAAACATTATCTTCTTGTTTCTCGGATGCACTATATTTCAGAAAAAATTCAAAAGCTAGAATGCTCTACATTACAGGACGGAGGGAGTATGGAACAAAATACTTCCTTCGCAGGTAGGTTGGTCCTAAAATTTGGTTCTCTCAAAATTGCCTACTATGTTCGTGTCTATTATTTTATACTATATCCTAAGAAATGTACCATAAAAAAACTACCCTAAATACTAGTTTCTATCCGAGCAGGCGTTAGCTTTACAGAGCGCACACCTTCACTGCAGTCCAATCCGATCTCACAAATAAAACAACCGAAGCTCAGAGTCAGAGGGATATGACTAGGCCGCATGCCCCCGCATGGTAGTAATAACACACTACTGCTACTGAGACCAAAGAGGTAGTAGCACCAGGCCACGTTGACCTTGGCATATTGACGCGTGTAACTGTTCATTACTACTAGATGTTGTGTCGGTCCAAAGGTGCAAGTGTGGATCGATCACCTGAGACCAGAGTCTAGTATCATACTAGTTTGTGGCGCGCGCCCATGCGCACGAGTGATGGCCACGTTAGTGTGAGCTAGGAATCGGGAAAAGCGTTTGAAAATAGAGTGCAATTCAGACATTAGACGGATAGAACTCAGGAAAAGCTTACAATCTGTGGTTTGATGAAATACAACATGTTGTCTCACAGATTATTACACGGAAAGTCTACCAAGCAGGTAATACAGCGACAACAATTTGTTATGAAGGTTTAGTGGGTACAATAATACAACAGAGTACTTGTAGCAGGATACATAGAAGTAGGCCTCCATGGAGTTTCGTGGATGAAGGCTGTGGTTGGTGGACAGGCAGGTTGGGGAAGGATCGGCGTAGTAGCTAGCTTCTAGCCGAGTTGAAGGTAGAGCATGAGTAATCTGTGGATTGGAATTGTTAATTGAATTGTGTATGTTGTGGCCTAAGAAGATAGATGGAAATACAATGCAGTGCATACCTCTGGGTAAAGCTTTCATCCGAAGAATCAGCGAATGCGGAGGGGTGCCGCTGTCTGACGCGTGACATGGTACCCTGCACGCAATGTAATGAGAAAATGGAGAAATAGCAGGAAGAATCATTTAAACACTGATTTCTAGCTGAGACCTACCCTGTGCTAGATGGAACGTTGCGAACCCACAGTACCTTCCGCGTGCAATGCGTGCATTGTCTGCCAGCAAAGCCAGATGTAGAATTATGCAATGCTGAAGGGTGCAAAATCATGGGTTGGCATGAGGCTAACCTTTCATTTTCCATTCCATCTCCTCATCATAGAGTTCTCTATCACATCCTGCTTCTTCGGCTTATATGCAAATGGATGAAGAGTTAGATATGAAAGGAAGCCAATCGAAAGGGCTTATACTCTGGCTAGATACACGCTGTTCATTACCTGAATCCAAAGAAGGGGCATGATCATTGGGGCTAGAGCGAAGTGCATCGCTATAGTTGTTGTGGCTAGGAAACAGCGGTGCTGGAAACTGAATGTGCAGCAGAAATATTAGCCAAACTGTGAAAGACTGAATGGAAGGAAGTTCTGGAGATTGTATTTAAGTTAGAAGACATACCTCTCATAGAATTGCTGTGCTTCTAGGATTTCTGGATTGAAGTACCAGCGGCATGCTGCGTTGCCGCTTAGGTAGTAGTTGCCTGGAATACATAGGCATGTAATTTACTTTTGGCTGAAGCTGTCCAAATCAGGATGTAACAGGATATGAAATAAGCTAGATAGTGTTGCATGCCTTGGTAGGATTTCATCAGGCCACCAACGAACAGAACAACAATAGGCTTCGCTTGATTCTTGTCATAGACACCCTGAGTACTGAACGCAGTGGCTCTCTGGCCCCATAGCGTGATTTTCACTTCAGAGTGGCTGAAATAAAAAACAGAGTGAATTAGATTAGCAAACCGGTGTATAGGGAGCGGAACTTTGCAAAGAGCCAGGCAAACACGGCAGGAAATGACAACGGGCACATACACGGCTCCCCTGGAGCAGGAGTATCCAATGGCCGACGACGACTCACCATTGACAGGGATCTAAAGCAGCAAGACACTATGAAGAAATGAAGCGGACACAATCTGCATGAGGTGGTTTTTAAGACAGAAATCATTGAAGAAGAGGGCTGCACATCTGTTTATACAACCCATATGACGAAAAGTACAACCACTCGAAGCTCACACGACAACAGATTGTTTGGATTCTAGACAAGAGATTAAGAAGGGAGATCTCTCTCCTAAGACATTCAGCCTGTAGAACCAGGTCCTGTCTATCCCTTGCTAGCCTACCGACGACACCAGCGGCCCTGGCAACCACAGAAAGTGCAGTAGGTGCAACTCTGCTAGATTTTTTTTTTTTTTTAATCACGTTGCGCTGTTTTTCATTAAGCAAGAGAAAGGGAAAAACAAAAGTTTGAGTACAAGAGGAGTCGCAGGTAATCCCAGGATTACCAATGAAACCCCAACACCAACACAAAGCAAGAAATGTGGGGGGGAGGAACCCTCCACCTAAGAACCCCAGCAAGTTGCACCTAAAACAAGAACTCGACACCTAGGTAGCCAGTAGCACGCGGAGTCGCAGAGAAAGACACGGCGGCAAAGCATCCGCCCGAACCCCCGACGGCCAAGCATCCGTCCCCAACTCAGCGACCTCAACGACCAGCACCGGCGGAGGCGCGTCCTCGGTGGCAAAGCAACATACATGGCCGCAAAGCATCCGCCCGAACTCCTGACGGCCAAGCATCCGTCCCCACCTCAGCAACCTCAACACCAGCACCGGCGGAGGCGCGTCCTTGGTGGCAAAGCAATGCGCTCCTCCGAGTCACAGGTACCAACTCCGAGTCACAGGTACCAAAGCCCCCGGACCATGGGCGAGGAGGACACACAGAGCACCTCGGCGGCAAAGCACCCGCCGGACCGAACTACGGCTACAACACACACTAACTGGATACAACTAGGTGAGGAGAGACAAGAAGCCCCAAAAGGTGCAGCAAGACGACCAAACCGCGACGACGACGATGACCCGTGCAACACCGAGGAGGAAGGCCGCCACACATGCGCCAAAGCCTGGAACTATAGAGGCAACGCCTTCAAGAAGGGGTGCGACGCAGGGAGCGCCGCCGTTGCCTGCCCGAACGGGCCAGGTTTTCACCAAGGAGTTCCACACAGGCCGGGGAGGAGGGCGCAACGACAGATGCCTCCAAGGAGGGGAACGACACCACTGGCGTCGCCATCGTCGGCCAAAGGCAAGGCTTTCGCCAAGCGCCACCCTCCCAAGCGCAAAGAGCCCACCTGCCCCACTTCAGCCTCATCACCACGACGAAGCAGGAACGCGGACGAGCGAGGCTACGCCATCCACGCCACCATGGCGTCGACGGTGCACTGCCAACACAGCTGCCCGCACCACCGCGGTGCCAAGCAGCGCGTGCTGAAGCCTCTGCACCCACAGCAGCCCCCATCCCGCACACGACCCCGGCCTCGGCCCACATGGCCGGACGGCCGGCGCACCGCCGCAGCAGCCGAGGGGGGCGGGTTCCGGCACCCAGGAGCACCACAGAGCCGGCCCAGCCCCCCACCGAGGTGGCCAGCCCATCAAGGAACACGCCGCGGCCAACTCGGAGGCCGCAGGCAGGATGGGCGCGGAGCCGCACGGACGCCGAAGCCCCGCCGGGGGGCCGGCGCGGACATGCCACCGGTAGATCCGGGGCTCACCAGCCCGGATCCGGGCGGCAGCCGCTAGGTGACGGCCGGCCATGGCGCCGCCGGGGAGCACCACGGCGAGGACGGGCAGGTGGCCGCCCAAGCACCGGCAAGGAGGAGGAGAGGCCGGATCCCGTACGCCCAGACGCAGGTCCGCCCCCGGCCGGCCGCCAGGCCACCGCCAAGTCGCCGGAGTGGCTAGGGTTGGGGGAGGGGGCACGTAAACGGTGGGGGTGGGAGGGAGGGCGAACAAAGACTCGGTCCCCGCCTTCGGGGTCGGTGCGGGCCGCCGCCGCCGCGAGTTGGAGGAGGCGGCGGCGGCCGTGGAGGCTGCGGGAGGGGCGGAGAGGTGGGCGGCGCTGGTGTTCCCCGAGTCGCCCGACGGAGCGCTCGGGGGTCGGGGTAAAGTCCGAATTGCGCCGCAACTCTGCTAGATAGAAGCACTCCCTCAAAATTGTAATCCATCACTACAAAGCCATACATTTTTTGAAGAAAGGACACGGCTTGCAGGGCAGCTTGCTCATGACCATCGACTAAGGAGCCGTCCATGGACGCCCAGAAGAAAAAACTACGGCTACACCGAACTACTCCAGCTGATGGCACATCTTTTTCGACTCCATAGACTTGCGCACCATCTCCGGCGACCTCCGAAATGACGGCTGCATACGGCAGCCCACACCGAGGGACCACCGCCTGAAGCAGGGAAAGGTACGACACGCCAACAATGAACACGGAGGCGTCTTCACTCTGTGAACGCGACAATGGCAAAGAAAGAACCCAAAAACCCAAGGGGAAAAAACGCCGACCAGACAAGCACACGCACACACCATGTAAGATTTCCGTTCAAATTTAAGTGAAGCCGAAAACTGAATGAAACGGGGAAAAATGTGATCGTAGCTTCGAAGAAGAGTACTATACCAGCCGGATGAAGACGTATGGCGACCCCGCCTCGGAGCGACAGCACCCCCCCCCCCGGCCGAACCTCCCCTCGCCCTCTCCAAATGTCGCCGCGCTCCGTTCACCGAGGAGCCGACCGGAATCCCCGGATCCGGCCCGGAATCACCTCGGAAAAGAAATGGAGGAGACCACGGTCACTGCACCCACGGACAACGACGACAAGGAAGGACGGATTAGATGCAATGGGTTTAGGAAAGAAGAACGGCGAAAGCGGGAGACGGCAGCGGCAGCAGTGGCGGCGCGCAGCGGATTTCGCCTACCTGAGGCATCGTGGGGAACGGACCAGGAACCAGGACCGGATGCAAGACCGCTTCTTTTATCCCCGCCTCGTGTTGCACGCGCCGCCCCAGCCAACCCCGTCCGCTGACGGGGGGAGCCCACAGGGACGCCAAAGAAGACGTCCCCACTGGCAGCGTCAAAGGTGTCCCAGACCGACGCGCTAATCCACAGCTGACGAACCCCGAGGTCGGAGGCACCGAGCAGTGGGTCAGGGCAGAAGGAACCAATCACACTTCGACAACGAAAAGCAGGAAGCTGAGAACCCATTCCTGCAGCCTGCCCAGGGGCCGGCTGCAGACGCGAGAACGGACAAGCATCAGCCACTGACGTGCGGGACAAACCCGTGGAACCCAGACCATGTCCAGCTGGGAGAGCCCACCAGTCATCCTCACGTAGCACAAGACGGGCCACACAGACACGAGGCCCGCGACACCAGCATATGGGGACCTTCGCTCCAGGACGAAGCAAAGGCAGCCAACCGCAGATCAACAACGCGGCGAGTCTGCCAATGTCCGGACGACACCGGCGTACCAGACCGTGGTATGGACGTTCAGGGGCACCAGATGAACTCCTGTTCACCCCTCAACGATGGTCAACAAGCGCGGCACCGTGGATCTAGATCGCAGCGAACAAAATTTTTTCAGCCGATGTGGATTGCGGGAGGCCGCAGTAGCGCCTCCTGTAATCTCTTTTAGAAGCGGTGCGCGATGATACTCTAATGCCAAATATGGAAGGTGGCCGGGAATAGTTTCCAAATATGGACTGTCGGATCTCTTAATTACTGCATGCGCATGCTGTAGTAAAGTCCAAAAACTACATATTATTGAAGTACGATATTTTGCTCATGAAAGAGCTCAAAATTCAAAACTTAGGCATACTCTTTTCATAACTTTGACAAAGTTTATAGAAAAACAAACATTACAATATAAAGTAATTTAAATTCTTTTATTAAATATGTTTCCATAGTGCATTTAGTTGAACTTATAAATGTTACTATTTTCTAAAGAACTATAAAAATTAAAGATATTTTACTTGGGTAGAGTCAAAATGAATGGTAATTTAGAATGGAGGACTACAGCCTGGGAATTTAGAATGGACTACAAAATAAGTGCATGTTGAATCCAACTTCATCCCTTGTGAAGTTAAGATCAATTATTACAATTTAAAAAGAAAAAGCTATAAGTGTCCAACTCATAACTTAGTTCTAAAAGTGCTTGCTCATCCAAAGGAGACAGAAATTCATTATGGCTATATCTAGTGCTCAACAAACTTGGAAGATGTGTTCCTTGCTGTTGTCACCTTGCTGCAACTATGCCAATAGGCTACCTCTAGTGCTCAACAAACTTGGAAGATGTGTTCCTTGCTGTTGTCACCTTGCTGCAACTATGCCAATAAGCTATCTCTAGTGCTCAACAAACTTGGAAGATGTGTTCCTTGCTGATGTCACCTGTGCTGCAACTATGCTCATTGGCATCCCTTCAACAGTTTGGCTGATGATAGTGTCGGTGGTGTTGTTGCTGCTGCCGTTTCTGCATCCCCCGTGGAGGCTAGCACGTGTTAGATAAATTGATGCATAGTATTGTAATCTTTTGTTCTGTTAGCGTCTAGAGTCTAGACAGAGTTGGTTAGGGATCGGGCGCGTTTGGAGTTGTGCCTGACGACGACATGGTCCGTTTGTTGTTGCATCGTCTTCAACACTCCTGAGAGGATGAGGTTGTCGCTGCGCCCTCCCAGGCTGTAGTGCCGACGCTCGTGGTCATGCCATCACCGCCGGTGTCGCTGCCCTTTTCAGGCAATGGCACCACCCATGTTGCTGGTCCTCGTCATGCTGGCTCTCGATCCGAGTCCACACCCATTGCCGCAAGCTCACGGACACCACTACTGGTGTTGCTGAAGGAAGACGCATGTGCGCTTGTTGACACGTCCAAGCTGCACTGTCTACCTTCGCCATTTAGTTGGCTCATTGTCCCGCTGGACATGCCACCAAGAAGCTGTTGAGTTTGTGCACTCGTGTGCCTCCATTGACGCCTCGGATCTGCACCATCTTCATGGCTTTGACCACGTCCACCTCGACCTCGGCTACTTCGGCACAAAGGGCTATCATCTGCATGAGTCATTGCCGGGTTGTGACTATGGGGGGATGTTTGTTAACTTCTTCTCCAGTTTCACCGTCTGCGGCGCTCCCGCTGCGACTGTGGGGGGATGTTAGACTATATTTGTCATTCACCAATGTAGACTTAGTCCTCAGTCATTGGCTGATCCTAGCATGTTGTCAAGGGCGTCGGGCCCTAGGGTAGCTGGCCCTCGGCTACGTAGCTCGTAGCCTCGGTCCGTCGACTTCTCCGGCGAGGTTTGCTCCTCCGCCGCAGGCTTAGGGTTTAGAGATAGGAAGATGAGATTGATAATATTCTTTCTTGATGAATCAATTCCTGATTACATAACTATATAGCCCGAAGGCAAGCACACGTACGCCCGTAGGCCTAAAGTACCGGAGCAACACGCTCCCTAAGATAATGGAAACTTTAACTAACTTGTTAACAAACTCTAGATCACGAGTCCAGCTCAGCCACGATTGCCAACTGCGCCCTGCTCGCGTTCCTGCGCGCGCTCCACGCGCTGATCGCGTTCCGCGTCGCGTCGGACATCTCGCGCACGCCTACGCCTTGTATAGGTCTTGCCGACCATGACATCTCTCCCCCCGTCGAGAGGCAGCTCGTCCTCGAGCTGGAACGCCGGAAACTTGGCGGTGAACGGCTCGACGTCCTCCCATGTTGCGGATGCTGCGGACTGCCCTTTCCAGTGCACCAAGACTTGACGAACGCCACGAGCCAGACGAAAGCGCACAGCCCGCTCCGGCTCAAGAGCCACAGCTCCATGGATCAGCGGTGGTAGTGGTGGTGGAGCATCCGGCGTCGGACCGTGAAACTTTTTCAGCAGGCCAACATGAAACACATCATGAATCCGCGCACGAGCAGGTAATGCCAACCGGACCGCGACCTCGTTGAGCACTTCAGTGACTTGATATGGGCCGAAGAACCGTGGCTTGAGCTTGCCACCGGTGCCTCTTTGGATGGAAGTCGCCGTGCGTTGCTCGAGGCGCAACAGCACCCATTCACCGACCTGAAAGACGACATGACGATGAACCTTGTCATAGTGTAGTTTCTGCAAGGCTTGAGCTTGCTCCAGCCGGTAGCGGACATCGGCCAAAAATTCCTCGCATTCTTCCATAGTTTTGGCAACAGCAGGAACGCGGATCTCCTCCGGTTCGTAAGAACGGATGGACGGAGGATCACGCCCATAGACAATGCGGAACGGCGTGTCTCTCAGCGACGTCTGATACGCCGTATTGAAAACGAACTCAGCCCAGGGCAGCCAGCGGAGCCAGTCGCGCGGTCGATCACCCGTTAAGCAGCGAAGGTACATGATGATCACCCTATTCGCAGCTTCAGATTGGCCGTCTGTCTGTGGATGGAATGCAGTCGTCATCCTCAACTTTGTCCCCAAGAGGCGCATGAGTTCACGCCAGAATGTTGAAGTGAAAACGGGGTCACGATCGGACACCATAGACTGCAGTACCCCATGCAGACATACGATTTCTGCGTAGAATGCTTGGGCGACAGATTCAGCGGAGTAGGGGTGTGCCAAGGGGATAAAGTGACAATATTTGCTGAACTGATCGACCACTGTCAGGATCACTGATTTGCCACGCACACGGGGAAGGGCCTCCACGAAATCGAGAGCAATATCGGTCCACACACCCTGCGGAACAGGAAGAGGCAGCAGCAACCCAACCGGATGAAGATGTTCAGATTTATACCTTTGACATACGGCGCATGCCCTGACCAAATCTTGCACCAAAGCCTTCATGTTTGGAAAGTGAAAATCCCGACGTAGACGGTGGAGAGTCCTCTGCACCCCCTCATGTCCCTCCTCATGAACAGCCATGACGACCTCCTGTACCAGAGGAGACGATGGAGGTATGTACAGTCGTCCGGCAAACTGTACCATGCCGTCCACGACGGACCACGGCGCGCCGCGGCTGCCACTGACAATGTCAGCATGGAGCGTGACCAAGGCAGGATCGGCGAGCTGAGCTTGACGAAGCCTGTCCAGAAAATCGAAGCGGGGAGCCGACACAGCTAGCACATTCAGCTCCTCGGTATCCCTACGGGACAAAGCGTCGGCCACGGCGTTGGCTGCGCCCGGCTTGTACTCCACAGAAAAGTCGAATCCCAGCAATTTTCCCACCCAATGGTGTTGGGGAATCGTTGCGAGGCGCTGGTCCAGCAGATATTTGAGACTGTAATGATCTGTCTTGACGAGAAAACGACGACCCCATAAGTACGGTCTCCAGTGACGGACGGCGTGGACCAATCCGATGAGCTCACGTTCATATGCTGCAAGAGAGCGATGCCTCGGTGCCACCGGCCGGCTGAAGAAGGCAATGGGATGGCCCTCTTGTATGAGTACTGCCCCGAACCCATGGGACGATGCGTCGCACTCCACGACGAAGGTCTTCAAGAAATCGGGCATGGCGAGGACAGGAGCAGTAGTGACCGCCGTCTTGAGGAGCTGGAACGCCTGGGCGGCTTCATCGCCCCAGGAAAAACCATCCTTTTTGAGGAGGGCAGTGAGTGGCGCCGCCACCGCGCCGTAATTGTGTACGAACTTGCGGTAGTACCCCGCCAAGCCGAGGAAGCCACGGACCGCGCGCACGGAGCGAGGCACCGGCCAGTCGTGGATGGCCTGCACCTTGGCCGGATCCATGGCGACGCCCGCCTCTGAGATGACATGGCCGAGGTAGGAGACGGAGACGACGCCGAATGCACACTTGGATCGCTTGACGAAGAGGTGGTGCACGCGGAGCTCGGCGAGGACGGCCCGGAGATGCCGTAGATGATCCGCCCAGGACTTGCTGTATATCAATATGTCATCAAAGAAAATGAGAACAAAACGACGGAGGAACGGGCGGAGTACTTCGTTCATGAGTGACTGGAACGTCGCCGGAGCATTGCAAAGACCGAACGGCATGACCAAGAACTCGTAGAGTCCGTCATGCGTGCGGAACGCCGTCTTGTGAATGTCCTCCTGCGCATGCGCACCTGATGATACCCGGAGCGCAAGTCAAGCTTGGTGAAGAACTTGGTGCCGTGGAGTTCGTCGAGGAGCTCGTCGACGACCGGGATCGGGAATGCGTCCTTCACCGTGAGCGCGTTCAGCGCCCTGTAGTCGACGCAGAAACGCCATGACCCGTCCGTCTTCTTCACGAGCAGGACTGGCGAGGAGAACGCGGAGTCGCTGCGACGAACAATGCCTTGCTCCAGCATCGCGGAACACTGCCGCTCTAGCTCGTCCTTGTGCGCCGCTGGATATCTGTAGGGGCGAACCACCACCGGCGTCGCGCCCGGCTTGAGGACGATGCTGTGGTCGCGTGCGCGCCGAGGAGGAAGGCCGCGGGGCTCGGCGAAGACATTCATGAAGGAGCCCAACAGGCCCTCCAGAAGATCAGCGTCACCAGCCGTGGCGTGGACGCCGGGACCATAGGGCGACTCGACACCCTGCCAGCAGATGTCACGGCCCCGCCAGCGGAATGCCATGGTGCGCGCAGCCACGTCCCAGGCAATGACGCCTAGTGGCTCCATCCACTGTCGTCCGAGGACCATATCATATCCCGCGAGCGGCATGACGTAGAGATCGACGCGGAACGCGGTGCCGTCGATGGAGATGGGCGCCTGCCGAAGGACACCGGGGCAGGCGACCTTCTCGCCATTGGCCACGGTTGCTGTCAGCCGGGCTCGGGACTGGACCGGAAGCCCAGTACGCTGCGCCGCGGTCTCCCCAATGAAGTTGTGGGTCGACCCCGTATCCACCAGTGCGATGAGGGATGTGCCGCCGAGGGACACGCGGAGGAGCATCGCGTTGCAGACGTGCACTCCCGCGACCGCATTGAGAGAAAACACGGGCGAGTCCATCTCGGGTGCAGCCTCGGCATCATCTTCTTCTTCATCATCCATACTGTCCACAAAGAACAAACATTTGCAAACCTTATTGTGGCCGCGACTGTACTGCTCGTCGCAGTTGAAACAAAGGCCGAGACGGCGGCGCTCCTCTTGCTCCGATTGATTGAGGCGGCGAATAGGGCGGTTGGCGGCCGACGTCATGGTCGCGGTGGTAGCGGCTGGCTAGGGCGGAACCGTTGCCATGGGACGGATCCTGGTATCTGTAGTACGCCCCGACCCGTGGGCTTGGCGCCGGTAGCGTAGTACTGCTCCACCAGTTCCATCGACCGCGCAAGACTCATGGCCGACGCGAGCGATTGCGGGTTCTGGTTCTGGACGTGAAGGCTGAGCGGCGGCAGGAGCCCCCCCGTGAAGAGCTGCACGCGCTGAAGTTCGTCCATGGGGCCAGCGCGTGGCAGGAGGGCTTGGAAACGCTCCTGGTATTCCTCGACGGTGCCCGTGCGCCGGCAATTGGCCAACTCGAAGAAGGGAGCCGCGCGTAGGGGTGGCCCGAAACGCAGGTTGAGGAGCTCTTTGAACCGGGTCCAGGTTGGTGTGCCCTTCTCGTCCTCTTGAATCTGCATGTACCATAGCTGTGCCCCGTCGAGGAGGTTGTAGGACGTCATCCAGGTGCGTTCTTCGGGCATGATCCGCTGCTGCCTGAAGAATGACTCGCATTGGTTGATGAATGCAAGCGGGTCAGTCTTGCCGTCGTACTTGGGAAACTCAGGCCGCCAATGCTTCGCTGGCCGGTCCTGGAAGTGCTCGCCCGATGCGGAGCGCGATCCGGATGATGAGGAGGACAGCGCCAGGATTGCCTTTGCGTTGGCCGCGTTGGCCTGCACGTTGGCTTCGATTGTCTTCTGCATGTTCTCCATGTTCTTCGTGAGGGCCTCAATGGCGGACTTGAGGTCGTCTCCCATAGTGCCCGCGCAAGATGCGGCGGACGATGACGGTGACGAAGGGCTGGCGGCGGCGGCAGGTGGTGGGGAGGTCGGGTGGTCGGCTGCTGGTGGTGGGTTGGAGGTGCTGGCGACAGCGGAGGATCGAACAGACCGTGATACCAGGTTGTCAAGGGCGTCGGGCCCTAGGGTAGCTGGCCCTCGGCTACGTAGCTCGTAGCCTCGGTCCGTCGTCTTCTCCGGTGAGGTTTGCTCCTCCGCCGCAGGCTTAGGGTTTAGAGATAGGAAGATGAGATTGATAATATTCTTTCTTGATTAAATCAACTCCTGATTACATGACTATATAGCCCGAAGGCAAACACACGTATGCCCGTAGGCCTAAAGTACCGGAGCAACACGCTCCCTAAGATAACGGAAAGATAATGGAAACTTAAACTAATTTGTAACAAACTCCCGATCACGAGTCCAGCTCAGCCACGACTGCCGTCGGCGTCCTGCTCACGTCCCTGCGCTTGCTCCACGCGCTGCGCGCGTTCTGCGTCGCGTCGGACGTGCGCGCATTCTGCGTCGCGTCGGACGTCTCGCGCCCGCCTACGCCGTGTATAGGTCTTGCCGACCATGACACATGTAGGCATGCAAGTGCTTTGGCACTCTATATGTACCGGCCAAAAGCTCAATGCAATACAATCCATACATTCATTGTGTATTCCTATTCATTCCTATTCAGTTTCAATATAAACACTGATCTCAGATTAAAAAATATCAACTATATGTTTTAGATTTTTTTGAACTCTATAATTTTGATATAAAGGCTGTCTTGATCTGACTTCGTATGAAAGAAGTTTTTTATTTGTGCAAAATAAACAGCATTACGAATATCGGTTGATGCAACAAAGCGGTAGTGAGCACTTATATCTATCACTATTGGCTGCCTGATTACTTGTAGGCATAAACCGACAGTGACATATTATCAACCGTTAGTCTGAAACCAACCTACATTGATAGTCCGACGATAGTGATAGCTAGATTTGTAATAGTAGTGATTAGATATGATCTAGTGTATTATTATATATAAAAGCAGCTGCGTTGCAGAAGTGCTCATAGCAGGCCGGTGAGCGGTGAGGCCATAAGAATATGATTGCACTTGTAGTTCATTAGTAATTAACTTCATATAAGTAAGGGAAGCACTCAGCTAAGTCTAATGCACACTCCCAACTTTACCGGAACCGTACCTAACCAAAAGCATATGCCTAATCCTTGAGCATTTTTTTTAAAAAAAGCTTGTTAATCAGAATTGTGGTCAGACATACAAAAAAAAGCACACACGGTATCTTTCCACAAAGTTAAAGATGTAGCCGTAATAAGCATATGATTGTTGTCTACGGAGCTTGCTGGGCAGGTGAAGGTCCGTGGGGAGGTCTTGTTTTCTTAAAAGAGAGTGCCGGTCATGTCTTCTACTGAGCATACTCTTCACATGCATGTCAGCCGGTAAAGTCTCTAAGGGGTGGAGCAGCTGGTCCGGGGTTCAAACCCCGGCTCCCCCATATTGGCCTCCAGGAAGGCCGCGCCGTCGGTGCTTTATAAAAAAAAAGCGTTAGTTTTTGTTACTGTCGAGGACACTCGATCAATTTAGCCAAAATGCGCTTCCGGTTACCATCAAATAGACTAACCTAGGCGCAGCTAGTAGTACAGATTAGAGGCAACCAGAGGATACAATGAACGGGGGGGGGGGTTGGGGGGGTAGAATGGGAGCATTAAAATTTCTTTCGAAACTTTGAGCCAATGTCTTAACGTCACGCCCCAAAAAAGGAACCACACAATGTAATGGCCACGACCCTTGAGAAAGGGTGGATGTTCTATAAGAACATAGCAGGTCACCACGAGACAAATATTGCGACACGCTAAAAACCAACGGGGCCCTTCACTTCTATTGAAAGGAAGCAAGGTCTCAAAACTTGGATAGCCAAGCGAAATCGTAACGAGGCCACCTAGATGAGGTCTATGAGACAACACAAAACTAAAGCAGCAAAGAACACACGAAATGGAGCTCAAATGACCAAAAAGAGAAACACCGACCAAGGACCCCCAACTCAGCTACTGGATTGAAACCTGCTGAGCTGGGTTGAAATCGGCTGAGCTGGGTTGAAATTGGCTAAGCTGGATTGAATTGGCTGAGCTGGTTTAGAGCTTGCTGACCCGGGTCTGAACTGTCTGAGGCGGGTTGAAACCGGCTGAGCTAGGTTGAAAGGTCTGAGAGCCTAAAGCCGGCCTAGCCAGGTCCACGGGCCGGCCTAGCCGAGTGGATGAACCGGCTTAGCTGGGTTAGCAAGTCGGATTCACCGGATTTTATGAACAGACTTGAACCAAAATTGAAGCCTTCCCAAATTCGACCGTATCAGTCAACACCAACTACAACTAAATCTTGCAAACATGACCACAAGGTAGTTGGGGAGGTATCTGTAAGAGATCATCGCTTAATTTGGAGTCAATCAAAAGGAAATCAAAAGGGAAAAGAAAATCGCCCAAAAATCACCACCAAATTTGATTCGCCCCAATCTACTTCCTCAAGACGTTTCAGCTCAAATCCTTTGGAGGAAAGACTCAAGACAAGTTGTAGATCAAGCCTAGGCAAAAAGAATGAACCAAATCGATGCAAAAATGAGGAAACAATGAAGAACTTGGAAGGGAAAAGAGGGAGCTTAGGATGAAGACAAGAGACACAAATTTCTTTCCAAAGAACTCCAAGTCACAGAAGACACGAGGTGGTTAAGGCCACCATTCCAGTTGACAAGAGTTGAATTACACAACCATGAAAGATTGTGGACCTCTCTCTCTCTCATAAGCGAGACTAGAGGAAGGGAAACCCTAACAAGGAGAAAATGGCACAAGGAGAGGTGAGGGAGAAGGGGAACTCCATCATCCTTATTTAACAAGGCTATTTTACATTTCCTCTTTGCCCCTGGATACAATGAGCGAAACCACTTAGCCAGGGGTGTTCTGGTCAAGCTTGTCTTGATCCGTCGGCTACGCGACTCCTCACCAGTAGCTTCGCATTGACGCGAACTCACTGATACCATCACATGTCATCCATCCCACATCGGGACCTTCGCCTGGGTTTGGAGGCCCAAATCCGCGAAGCCCACCGTCGATGGTTTGAGGTGAAAACACCAAACCGTTCGCGAGTAGTGTAGTCCATACGCGTCCCCTACTAGTAGGAAAGTGATCATCGGTGACGATTTGCTCGTGACGCTGGTTACTTTTGACACAGAATGGTCGCATACTATGACAAAATTTGTAGCTTCGTCATACATTGCAAGTGACGAAGATTTGCCTTGAAAATTAATGACGAAAATTAATAGAACGTCATGGAACAACGCAAGGAAATCGTCATAGATTGTGTTGATCGTGAGCTGCATTGTAATGATGAAACATATTGGTCACAGATTAGATTTGATATCGTCATAGCTAATTTGCCTTGTTTGGGCCATTAAATGTCGAAACGGCCAATAATGACGACAAAATGGGTCTATCTCGTGACGAAATGGAGACATCACACAACACTAACGCCGTTAGCGATGGCGTTAGGACGACCGACGGACAACGAATTATGACCAAAACTAGCCTTCATCCGTGACCAAAACTAATCGTCATAGATTAAATTCAATAACATGACGATGCTTATTTCGTCACGGAATGAAGTCCCATCCGTGATCAAAATGTCCAATTGAAATGTGTGACGCGCCATCAATGACCAAGTCATTTTTCGTCACAAAATCGTCACAAATTAATCTCTATGACCATTCGAGCATCTTCAGTGACCAATGGGAAAGGTCATCGATGAGAACTTCCCTACTAGTGCCCGCCATGTACACTTGCACTTGTCGGTGTCCCAAGTGGCAGCCACCACAGTTAGCCCCCTGGGCTCTAGGTCCCTTGGTCCAAGAGTCACGTACGTCCTTCACCTCATCCGGTCCGTCAGCACGACACACTCTACTTGACCTTCACCACGCCGTCCACCACCGCCTCCGAGCTCGACACCTGCACAACACAAGTGAAGAGACATGTTTGTTTGACACACTCCGTGTACCAAGTTAGATGAAACATGCGCGCACACACTAATGTGTTGGTATGTTGACAATCGCTCATCACAAAAATCGCTATACAATGGTTATAAAAAAATCATGTGTTCGCAGATATTTCATTGAAACATGCACTATTACTAAAAATAATTTTAGGGACCACCTTTCTATAAATGGTCATGTACTCAAAGTGGAACTGTGTTCTCTTTGGCACAAAAGTTTAGTGCTACTGATTTGTTATCATCAGTATTTTTTTTATAAATTTAGTTAAACTTATAATAATTTCACTTTGAGTAAACCTTTAAGTTGATTGGTCAAACAGTTTAACACAACTTTTCCAATCCTTAGGGTTATAATTTTGGAGATTACTTGGATTGGGCTGTGAAGGCTTAGGGATTGTAGATCCATCATTTGTGAGCCTAAATTGAATGAATTTTGTTGTTATTTTCCAGGAGGCATGAGGAAATCGAATATAGCATTTCTTTTTCAGAAAGCTGAGGCAAAAAAAGTTCGGAATTTCTTTTTCAAGTTCGGAATTGAGGACACTTGAACTCCAACTTGGCACATATATTGAAGATGTGAAGATGGATGATAGATTTCAAGGGCTGACCACCCTCGGTGAGCTCTCTACCAAGCTTGTTAGCACTAATAAACATGAATATTTTGGTTTGGTGTACTTAGTCCTTAAATTGGCATTGATCTTACCGGTGGCGACAACAAGTGTTGAAAGAGTATTCTCTGCCTTGTGTTTAGTGAAGAATAAGGTGAGAAATAGTATGAGTGATAGGCTATTGAACGATTGTTTGGTTACCTTTATTGAGCGTGATATATTCTCTTCTGTAAGTGAGGATGACATAATTCATGCTTTCATGGCAATGAGAAAGCGCAAATTGTTGTAGTCTCCTATATTTATGTAAGACTTTATCTTATTTGTAATCTATTTATGCAAGTTTTAGACCTATTTATGTAAGCATTGAACATTCAGTTGTATTGTCGCAATTTGCTTATTTAAAAGAAGAGAATTACCGAAATTTTTCTTCGAATTTTGTTGTGCCGTCATGAAAAAAAATTTTTAGGACTACCTTGGTTTCAATTCCTGGGTCCGCCACGGTCAAACTAGTCCATCAACCCGTGCTTCCGCACGGGCAGAATTCTAAGCTTTATAAGGTCATCCTCAATGGGTGGTTACACCGTGCTATTTTCAAGACTGTCATGAAATAAAACTGTAATAAAACTCCCACTAAATGGATAGTTTCATTTTATTGTTTCAAAGGCTTTTAAATCTAGGACTCAGAAAGTTGATTATTGGGCCAGAAGAATTTTATCTCCATATAAAACTCAATTTCTCAACCTCTTTCTAAAAAGTTATAACGCCATCAGACGTTTTGACGTTTTGACGTAATAGCTTATTAAGTGCAAATGAAACTCGATTGAAACAAACACTGAGACAAACCTAACATATTTAAAAATAGGCATAATAAAATTTTAATATATGTGAGAAATATTATTAATGAGTTTATGATGATTGGATAAGAGTTATGCAAACAGACTTTGCATTTACCAAAAGTGTGGACACGGGTGATTATTTGCCGCGAAATTTTCTCTTTCGGTTGTCGACACGCGTGCGCTTTTCTTTTCGCGTCGTCTCCCTTGGGAATTGCCAAGTTTCTTAAAATGTGAAACCAATATGCATAACTGTTGGAGACGTTTTTTCGCGATTTTTGACAAAAAAAAACAAGAATGCATAAGCAATATGCATAACTCTTGGAGATGCTCTAAGATAGAGGCAGCCTGATAAAAAGTTGGTGACTTGGACGTTGACACTAGGCCATGCCTTGGATGTCTATCTCTGATCACGCCCTTCACAAGTTCACATGCATGCCCTTTTGCCCTACTATATTATTCACTGTTTTCTTTCGCGGAAAGGAATCACAGCACGCGCTATGCCCACCAAATAAAACTGTCAGGTCCGTACGTAGGTAACACTTGTTGATTTGTTTAGGCGTACTAGTGCGATTCTCGCGACGAGCAACAAACTACTACATATGTTTAAGGGCCGCTTTGGGAAAGCAGGCCGGCCGGCCAGAAGGCAGCTGCCGCGTGCGTTCACGCGCGTGGTAGGTGAGAGATGGACGATCTGTCATCGCAATGAACGCGCGTTCGCCAATGTCTCATGGCATTGGCCTGGAACGCGCAGGTACCAAGCGAGTCCATCTATATATATCCTCCTGTGGCCTGCGATCGTTTCTCATCACTAGTAATACTGTAGCACAATGACAGTTCAGGTGCGCGTCTTGGTGCAGTAGGAGACATACCTAGCTAAGTCGTAGACACACACTCACACGTAGCATAGCACATATACTACACTCCTTCATAATGGCGCCGGCCTCTGCAGCTGTGCTGTTACCAGCAGCAGCGGCGGTTCTGATGGCAATGGCGTTGCAGCTCTCTGCCGGAGCCACTGCTGCACCGCCACCGGCGCCGATCGGGCTGCCGGGCCCGGGCTGCACCACCACCTGCGGCAACGTAAGCGTGCCGTACCCCTTTGGGTTTGGGCAACCCGGCTGCTATTGGCCAGGGCTCAACCTCACCTGCGACATGAGCCAGCACCCTCCGCAGCTGCTCCTCGGTGACGGCAGCCTCTGGCTCCGGGTCACCGAGATCTCCCTGTCGAATCAAACCGTGCGGGTCGTGCGCACCGCCTCCATCATAAACACAACCGGCGATTTCACCTCCGACGGCTGGAACGCCACGCTCGAATTCGGCCGCGGCTTCCATGAGCGGGGCTACCTGCTGTCGTACCGAAATGACCTTGTCGTCTCCGGGTGCAACATGATGGCGACAATTTCTGTAGACATCATCGGTGAAAAAACCAAGATGGTTGGCGCTTGTGCCTCCATTTGCACCCCGGGCGACGACAGCGGTGACTTAATCCACGCCCCGGATGAAGACAGGTTGTGCACTGGCACGACGGGCTGCTGCATGGCGCCCCTCAGCTCCAGTGGCGTGCCCGTGCCGAGTGGAGTACGGGCTACGTGGCTCCACACTGGCAGCAACCACACCGGGGACCAAACTTTTTGGCCTGGAATCGTGTTCCTCGTGGAGCATGGGTGGGTCGACACGCCCCGGCTACTGTGGGGTAGCGTCCAGGAGGCACCGGTTCTGCTTGACTTTGCGGTCACGCAGGGCCTGCCGCAAAGCCAAGGCTGGAGTAACTGCACTCAAGATGTCCAGCACATGATCTGCAAGAGCGTGCACAGCTACTGCATTGGCACAGGCCCGGGCTACGCGTGCCAGTGCAAGGATGGCTACGACGGCAACCCTTACCTCGTCGGCGGGTGCCAAGGTTAGTTCCATCCTAAAATAACTGATTTTCACATTTCCTAACACAAATTTGGTCAACTTCATATACAAAAGACACTACAAGAGCATCTCTAACAACTTCTAATAATTCACTTGGTATATCTTGTGTTATAGCAATTTAGTATTTTATTTTCCAAGTGAAAAAAAGAGCTATCTCCAACAACTTGGTATTCCAACTTAGTAAAACTAGAGGATGACAGATGAGACCCGCATATCATTGCCTACTTCTTCCCCACCGCGCAGCTCCTCCACGCGAATTAAGAACAGGACACGACATTGACCAGCGGGTGGAAATTTTGACTCGCGATTTCTCGACAACGGCTGCACCAAATCGGGTGAGGTTTGATCCTACACGATCGTAACGAAAAACAGAAACTTTTGAGTATTTCCCATCAAAATATTGAGCACTCTACAGTAGCCGTCCGTGAAAGGCACACAAGGCCGGCGACGGACATCGATACGGACGCTACGGACGGCACCGCTAGCTACGGACGGCATCGCTAGCTACAGACAGACGGCCCGCGCGACGGACGGGGCGGCGCGGGCGAGCGCGGCCGGGTGACGTATCGCGGGGCGATACGCGGCCTCTACGCGCGCGGATAGATACGTGCGCGGAGGGTGGTTTTTTCCAAGTTGGGAAAATACCAAGTGGATTTAGAGAGTTGTTGGAGAGGTGTTTTTGAGTTTTTGCCAAAAAAATAGAATACCAAGTGGATTTAGAGAGTTGTTGGAGATGCTCTGATATTAATCTAGCATGGAACATATCTTCATATATTATACCTATTTGGAATCCTAACTATCATATTACAAATACTCTATGGATGTATATTTAACTATTTATAGGAAAGCATAGCCTTGTTTTTGAACGAATTTATTTTTATAGTCTTCATATATTTTTTAATGAATTTCTATTGTTATTGTTACGCAGTTTGTTCAGCTGAACTTTTCTCCGCATCAATAAACTATTAAATTTAATTTATACTAATATATGGTCATAATAGTATTTATGTTTACCTTGAATTTAATACTAGTGGAGCTGGGTAATTTAGAAACATATGTATATATAGTTTATTTAGTTTATAGTGATTTAATTCTTTTCCATAACAAACAGCTTATATTGCATAGAGGTAGATGTTAGGGATATTTTTATTTATGTTTTGTATATATATGTGAGTAACTTATATGCAAATCAAATGGGTAACCATAAATTATATCTTCCATAATTGTAGAGATTGATAATTTAAAACCAAATTGAAGCATTACTTTAAATTATCTTTCTTATACACAGGTTAGTAGTTTATTGTAGTATTTTGAGTTATTTATATTTCACAATCAAAGAAAGTAAAATTTATGAAAATATAATAAATCTAATGTCTACTCTTCTCATCAATGATTAGGGTCGCCAACTTAATTGCCAGATGTTTCTGAGAATTTATGATAATTTTGTAGTATTTATCTTTACTTATGCATCTTGTGAGAATCTATGTGGAGGCTCCATTAACGGCTTCTAGTTAGTAATATTAAGATATGAATTGTTATCATTTGTGTTGCACTCATCTGGATATCTTCTGTATGTTTTTATTTAAAACATGAGCTTAACTAGCTAAAATGTTCCACATATCTACGTTATTGACGTAATAATAGCAAGGACGAATCCTTTTATGATAAAGAAGTATTATTATGGATATAATTCTCTGACAAGAAAATTGAGAAGCGGCGGAGGTTAATGCAGACAAAATGTGGTTATAACTAACTGGCCATAGAGATTTTTTTCAGTAAATACTATACTACCTCCAAAGGTTAGTACTACTACCATACTTCAAGCATCAAGCTGGACCATACATGGTGCATGTTTCAAATAATTGTTATGCAAAAGAAAAGACAATGAAGTATGTAATAAGCACCAGAGTTTTAGGTTAACTATTCACGGTAAACAAAACTTTGTAGCACTAATAAGATGAGCAAATTTACAATGGTTGGAGAGGCATCAAGAGGCATTTGATGTGGCTATGATTTGTGGGCCCATAAGTCGTGGCATCAATGCCTAGGCATCAAAAAGCATTTGATGTGTCTATGATTTGTGGGCCCATAAGTCGTGAGGCATCGTGACGCCTCCGGATTTGGGGGAAATTAGGACTCTAATAAAAGAGTCACAATTGCTTTTTTGTAGTTTATTTTTTTAACCAAGGGTACAAAAGTACTTTTATAATTGTAATATAATGATATTTGACTAGTATTTGCTTTATTAAAAAAGATGAACAATTTTACATATAATTAGGGTTTAGATGCTTTGTGAAAAGGCCATACCGCCCTTCAGTAAATTAATTAATGAAAATAGTAATTCTGATGAGGCATTGAGAGGCATTAAGAGGCATCTAGATGCTTTTCCAACCAACAATAATAGCTGGTGCTTATTATAAAGGAACAAAATGCATATTCAAGATAAAATAAAGTCGTCTCATAATCTCTATACAACAATATAATAGGCTAAAGTTTCAACAAAATGGATATTCAAGATAAGCAGAGGTGCCTTATAAAGGAAAAAAGTGCATATAGATAACAGATTTTATAAAATATTAGTCAATCAGATCAGACAGCGGGAAGGTGACTTTGGTGAGTTGATTTATCACCAGATGTGGACGAGTGCAAGTTGCTGGGTGAAAAGAGAGTGTGCTTCGGCCTTTGCTTCAACAGGATCGGGTCATATGATTGCTGGTGCCCGCAAGGCACTTACGGTGATCCCGGCGTCGAAGGTGGCTGTGTCGTCGATTATAACTTCAACAAAGGTTAGTATTCAGTACAAGAAAACACCCCCCGAGTTGCACTATTTGCACAAGCAAATCAGACCAGCTCATCACACATAGTATAATGTTTTTCTTTCACTACAAATCAGCATCGGCCGATTTATTAGCCGCAGAAACGACCAGCCGAACAGGACTGCCCAGCTGCAACACCAGCTGCGGCGATGTCAGCGTGCCGTACCCATTTGGCTTTGGGCCCACCGGCTGCTACTTGCCGGAGCTCAACCTCACCTGCGACACAAGCCATGATTCCCCGCAGCTGCTTCTCCACGGCAACGGTAATGGCAACGGCACCCTCCAGGTCGTCCACATCTCCTTGCAGACCTCCACAGTGCGCGTCGTCCATCATCACGGGCCTCACGGCAGCACCGACAACTGGACCTCCAACGGCGATCACACGATGGATGAGGTTCGGCTCCCAGACATCGGTGAGGCCTATGCGCTATCGACCAGGAACGAGTTCTTCGTCATCTCCATCTCCGACCTGTTGCTTGCCACCCTCCACGGGGAGTACAGAAATGGCAGCAGCAACACCGACAGTATCATCAGCCGAGCTGTAACAATCCCGACAGAAACCAGCTGGGGTGAATACTACTCTGGCCATTGCCCCATCTCTGCAGGAAGCAAGCCCAAGAGCGTGGAATTCAAACAGTTCGATAAGAGGTTCGACCCCCCACTGGCGTTCATCTCGGATCGGAGGTGGGGTTGACTGATCAGTGGAATAAGATCTTCAACACAAGTTATCAGCCCACCCGTTACATATCATCTCCCATTGTTCTACAATGGGCCGTTAAGCAAGGCTTGCTAGCGCCTGCTGCCGACAACAACTCAGGCATGTGCCCAGGAGACGTGGTCAACCATATTTGCAAGAGTGAGCACAGCGACTGCCGGCAAGAGAACGGAGGCTATACGTGCCACTGCTCCGCCGGCTACTTCGGCAACTCTTACATCGCCTACGGATGCCAAGGTCACTACGTATATTGATTTTATTACAGTACTCCTTCCATTTTATCTTTATTTGTTATATAGAGACATGGACTCGGAAGAATATCTATTTGTTATTATTGCTCATTATGCAAGTTTACTACAGGCTTGTGCAACGCTACGGGGGTATCCTTCAGCATTCCGTGCTTCGGCTACTGCAGCTTGAAACCTGCAGGACAACAACCACCGATCGACTGCCAGTGCCCGGGAGGAACCCACGGCGACCCCTACAAGTTTGGCGGCTGTGTCACATCCCCCACACCCACAGGTGACAACCACTGCTAGATTCTCAATATTTACGTCTTGTATATATAGCGTAGCTTGAGAAAATGATATAACTAAGTATATGTATATGTGTACATTTTCAGGTTTAATCATTAGTTTGTCAGTAGCAAGTGGTCCAGCGCTCTTGCTTTTGGCTCTCGGCATTATACTCGTACGCCGTAAGATTAAACAACACAGGACAAAAGTATCAAAACAGAAGTACTTCAAGCAAAACCGTGGACAACTGTTGCAACAATTGTTGTCCCAAAACACAGACATTGCAGAAAAGATGATAATACCATTAGATGAGCTAGCAAAGGCTACAAACAACTTTGACAAAGCTCGTGAGATTGGTGGTGGAGGGCATGGTACCGTTTATAAAGGAATCCTATCAGATCAACATGTCGTGGCCATCAAAAAGTCAAAGATTGCCAAGCAGAAAGATATAAAGGAGTTCATAAATGAGGTAGCAATCCTCTCACAGATCAACCATAAGAATGTGGTCAAACTCTTCGGATGTTGCCTAGAGACTGAGGTGCCATTGTTGGTGTATGAGTTTATTCCCAATGGGACCCTTTACCGCCATCTTCATATTGAAGGACAAGAAAGGTCACTATCTTGGAGCAATAGGTTGAGGATCGCAACGGAAATAGCTACTTCTCTTGCCTATCTTCACTCGTCAGTTTCAATCCCAATAATCCATAGAGACATCAAATCTCTTAATATACTTCTCGATGATACAATGACATCAAAGGTATCTGATTTTGGAGCTTCAAGGTACATTCCGATAGACAACACAGGGTTGACAACGAGGATACAGGGAACATTCGGATATTGCGATCCAGAAAGCTTTCAAACCGGTCGTCATACTGAGAAAAGTGATGTTTATAGCTTTGGTGTAATTCTTGTGGAGCTACTCACCAGGAAGAAACCAAGTTGTTCACATTTGTCCAATGAATATGGTGGCCTTGTTCGACATTTCCTCAATCTACTTGACTCTGGAAACCTTGTCCAAATATTGGACGCACAAGTTCTAGAGGAAGGAGGCACAGAAGTACAAGAAGTTGCTATGCTTGCAGCGTCCTGTATAAACTTAAGAGGTGACGAAAGGCCAACAATGCGACAGGTTGAGCATACACTAGAAGGACTTCAACAACTTTCCACCAAAATGTTCAATAAAAATGACATGGCAACTAAGGAATTTGAGAATGCTAGCGCTGGGGCAAACTATTCATCGTGGACAAAAGAAAGGCACAAATTTGAGGAATCAAGTAGAAGATATAGTTCGGAGCAAGATATGGTGAATTCAGCGAGTTATCCTAGGTAGCATAGCTGTGCGCCATGTGCATTAGCACAAGGAATTAGCTAACTTCTCCTACCAGTATTTTTATACATGATGATTCAACAACTAGATCCTCTTTTTTTACCATTGGTTTTGTTTGGTTTTACATGATTCCTTCTTCTGATGGTCACGCCTTTCATATATGTATATCTGCACCTCACATGCTATATATATTGCTCACTATTTTATTTATGAGTTTTGCTGTAATTTATTTATCAATTTAAGAAGGAATCACCGCAGACACCATGATTCCTACCAGTATAGCTGTAATAAAACAGTGTGAAGTTGTTACATAAAGCTATAGTGGATGCCGAGTAGCTACGAGTGTTCCTTTTGTTTATCAGCCGGGTGCGCCAGCCCGCAGAACACTTTTGCAAAACTATATCAAATCCAAAAGGCAGCTGCGTACGCGCGTGCGCGTAGCTGGTGAGAAAAAAAAAAGGTTTTCATTGGAACACGATCGGTCCACGGACAGGAACACTCTGCAGGACAAGCTCGATTGCACAGCAGTTCGTCAGGTGTTTAGGGAGGAGTCTGATGGTATTCATCTTGCTTGCCCACTCGTCTGCTGGGCTTCGTGCTTCGCTTGGGCCCCCTAGTAGCCAGGTATCCGGCCCATTATACTATCCTTACTGGATTATGTAGCTTGTGACAAATGGCCACCGTCGACCTTCTGTGATCAATTCTCCCTCCCTAAACAAAGGAGGGAATCGTGGATCTGTTAATGCTGCTAGCGGGTGTTCCCTAAATAAAGGAGGGAAATCCGAGTAGAGAAGTTTACTGTTGCTTATCTAAACCCCTTTGCAGCATCAATTGATTACCAGTCTAATAGAGTTACTTGCCAGTTAAAAACAAAGGATACAAAGAAATACAAAATCGAAATTGTGTGCTTACACAGAGAGGCAGACATATCAGCTGATTGAAATCTCATGCAGCATCATTATTACCAGAGATACTTGCAACTTATTACAAATAAAAGACGCTAGGTTAAAAAGGCATGACATAGCCAAAATAAAGAGTGTGCTCACGGCTCATGCGTGAAAGGGGAAAATAAATAACAGACTAGAGGAACAGTTTCTGTTATTACAAATCTGCAGTGCTTTTATAACTGGACTGTTCAGAATCATCAGGAGTGACTCCATCCTGCTGAGATGAACAACTTTGCCAACACAGACTCATACCTTTAATTTTGTCAATCAGCTCAGAATTATCATCACGAACCAGCGCCACAGTTGACAGACCATCAAACAGTGGTTTTTCATCAACACCACCAGCATTTCCTTCCATCAAGAAGAAGTCATGGCGGACAAGACTTTCACTGAACCTGTGCTTCCGAATATTCAGAGAACCACTCCACTCATACCGTGCCAACAGACTACCATTGGCACCAGAGATGTGATCCAGATGTTGGCACTCAAACCTTAACAATCCCTTTCTGAGAGAAACGACGAGCATATCTCCCTCTGGCTTCAGTACTGGCATCACATAAAGTTCCTCGACCGGCAATTTGATCTGGTTGTTCAACGACCAGGTCCAGCTCTTGTGATCCTGTAGTACCCAAAGATCAGCAGTGCCGACAAGGTAGCCGTAGCCGTACAATCCAAGAGCACCGTTGCTCATCTCAAACAGGCCAAGAAATGCACGAGCCGTGACGGGCGACAGCAAATGCTGGAAGGACTCGGCCATGGTGTCGAACACCAGCATGTTGTTGCCCTTGCCATTGCCGTTGGCGCCGGGCAGCTTAATCGGTGGCCAGTAGATCCTGCCGCCTGCCAGGACGGGCGGGTAAAGCGACGCGTACAACGGCATCCCCTCTATCATATCTCCGGACGCCCACGGGCCGGGAGGCTCTCCGACGCACCTGAGCTCGCCGGACCCGACGGTGTGCACATGGTACACGGCGCGGCTGTCCTCGGCCCTCCGGAAGAAGCCGAGCACTCTGTACGACCCGGATGGGCGGTGAGGGTAGAGCACGGCGATGTAGGTGGCGCCGTGGAGCAGCGTAAGGGGCGCGCGCTGGCGGGTCGCCGGGTTGGAGATCTGGAGGCTGCCGTTGGCGAGGAGTAGGAGAAGGCCATCGCAGGAAGCGAGCACCTTGAGGTCGTCCTCAACGCCGCCGGTCCCGCCCGTCGTCCGCGCGACGGGGCGCCGCTCGCCGGTGCGGTGGTCTAGGGCATCGATCCTTCTTTCCCCGGTGGTCCTGTCCCTGGTGATGACGAGCGGGAGCGAGGGCTGGCGGCGGTGGTGGGCGAGGAGGAACTCGGCGTCGGAGGTGAGACGGCGGCGCCAAGAACGGCATACCGTGCGGCACCGGAGGAGGGCCTTCGCCGGAAGACGCGTCAGGATCTCACAGAAAATGAGATCGTCGGGGAGCGGGGGGCCGCCGGCGGCGGCCACTTTCGCCATTGGGCCAGTCGCGATTGGATCTTGGATAGGTACTGTTAGTCGGCATGGATCTCACCTTGGGTATTTATGAAAAAAAAGTGTATTTATATTTTCTATTTATTTTTATTTTTTACAAATACTCCCTTCCCCTATAATAATTGGTGTCGTTGAAGTGCATCCTAAGTTTTTTTTTCAATAAAACCCCCCTTTCCATTAACAAACAATTCCAGGCTTATCCTGGAAAGTAATTCAGATACAAAATATGGCTCTTGGCTCATAAACACATGAGAGCCAGAGTTGATAATACACACGTGGCCATACAATCAGCAGCATTAATACAGATCCTAGAGCAAACAGAGATTTGACAGTACATCAGTTCTCGTACCTGTATGAACAAAGCACCAAATGGGCTTCTATCTAGCACTGTCGATTTAAGCGCACAACCCAGCACAAATGCATCAGTTTCCAAAATCACATTGATCATGCCCAATTGTATAGTATGCTAGGCAGCTAGCGCCTCTGCTTGTAGGGGACAGAAAACGTGGGGAATATTTTCAATACCTCCTTCAAGAAATTGTCCCATACTGTTTTGAATTATAAAGCCCCAACCTCCTTTTTTCAAATCAGCCTGAAAAGATGCATCGATGTTAATTTTGTATATGTCATCTAGGGGTGGTCTCCAGCATTCCTCCTTCAGCATGTTACTCTCTTTCTCCTTCTTTAGTTTTTCAAACTCCATCAGATGATACGCTACTGAGTGGCACACTTCAGTTTCAGTAGCCATTTTCTCTCCCGCATTTGCTTTGTTCCGAGCAGCCCACCATCTCCAAAGCAACACCCAAATTTTTAGTTGGTCCTTTTCCTTGAGAGTCCATACTTTCTCAATCATTTCTTTGCCTGATTTACAAGTTTCCAGTAACTCCCTTGCATTTTCCATACACAATTCTCTCCAACACAATTTAATTGCTTTACATTTGAAAAACAAATGGCCACAATCTTCATCCAATCTGTAGCAGATGGGACAACGAGTGTCAAGTCTGACTCCCCGCCTTGCAATATTCCTTCTCAGTGGCAGGCTGTTATGAGCAAAATTCCATAGGAACATCTTGATCTTATTTGGAATATTAAGCCGCCACAATTTTCCCCACCTAAAATCATATGCGTTTTGATTTTCCTCTGTTGACGTAGATGCATCAGTCCCCCTTTCTTGATCACGGATTTATACAGCTAGCTTATAAGCTGATTTAACAGAGAAAATACCTTTTGAATCATAGTGCCATACAGGCCAGTCAAGAACTTCATAATTAGTAGGGATCATAAGAATTGCCTTTACATCCTCGGGCCAGAAATTATCACTGATTAACCTTTCATCCCAGGTTCCTGTGCTCGGGTCCATAAGGTCAGATACTTTAGTTAGAAGGCAACCACCTCTCGGAGTTATCGGTCTTCTAGTCATTCCTTTTGGGATCCAGGGATCAGTCCAGATATTAACATTCGATCCAGATCCAATTCTCTAAATAATTCCTTCTTTTAGAAGATTTATTCCATCAATTATACTCCTCCATGTATATGAGATTCCAGCACGAGCCTTACATTATAAGATATTTGAGTTGGGAAAATATCTCGCTTTAAGAACCTGCCCACACAGAGTATCTGGTTGTATTAGTAAGCGCCATGCTTGAAGGGCCAACATTACCAAATTGAAATGATAGAGATCTCAAAATCCCAATCCCCCCTTTTTCTTTGATAGAGTTAGCTTTTCCCAGCTAAGCCAATGATTTTTTTTACTTTTGTCTTGTTGACTCCACCAATACCGTCCGACCATTGAACTCAACTGATCGCAAAAACTTTTTGTAAGATTAAAGCAGGACATCGCATAGGTCGCGATGGCTTGGGCCACTCCCTTGATAAGGATTTCTTTGCCCGCTTTGGATAGCAGTTTCTCTTGCCAGCCTTGAATCCTTAAGTGCATTGTAAGTTTTGATTCAATTCATAGAAAAACTAGGTGATATCCTGTCACATCTAGGATTTTCGGCCTTACTAAACACATGCATTTCATGAGCATAAGCATCATCCCGCATTGTCATCTCATGTATGATGCTTGAATTGTTTGAATTATGCTTGAAATGCATGAAACATGATAAACAAGTGCTTGATATGATGCTCATTAACTACACTTAGACATATTAATAGTTTAATTCTACTAGGGGGTCATGCTAATGACCATAGCTATGTAAAATGTGTCACCCTTGACTTGGCCATTTTGAAATGTGATTGCTAAAAGTGTCGAAAAGTATTTCTCGGGCATTTCAAACGCATTTGGGGTCTAAAGCTTTTAGTTGGGAAATTTTATAAGGAATAAAAGTCCCAAAGACCATTTCTTGTGAAAATGGGTGGAAGACATATATTTTTGAGGGAAAAGGTCAGCCTTTTTTCTATTTATCTTATTTTTCAAGCCATTTTCTTTGGGGATTTATTATTCAAAAAACTATTTGGAATCTGGTCAAACTTCCTTAAAGTGAAATATTCTACTTTTCGAGAGGAAAAGTTTTCGTGTGGAAAGTTCTTCCAAATTCCGCTTAGATTAGAGATATAATCGCTTTAAGAATCGTGCGAATAGCTATTTTAATTAAAATTAATATTTAGATTGGACGGACCTACCTGTCATCCTCTCTGTACCAACAGGCCGGCCCCCGTGGCCGTACGCCATCGACGATGGAGCCCCGGTCGACGCGTGGGGAGGAGGCGTGTCCGGCCCTCCTTGCCCTTCGGTGGTGACGAGGACAAGGGGAGGAGTTGTCAACCCCTGGCTACGGCGGGCACCGCAACGTGAGAAGAACTACGGCGATCGCCGGAAATACCCTAACGCCGGCGAGGCAAGCCCCACGCCTTGGCGATTCTATTACTGAATAATGCGATGAGTTCTCCCCTGTCCGGGTTCAGCACTTATGTGCGGGTTACAGCTGCGGCCTCGGTGTAAGTGCAATCAAGCCCTAATGTGGGTTTTGGCGTTGATGACCACCAAATTAGCGAACTAATGAGACTTATTGAGATGACAAGCAGGCATTGAAATACAGAAGAATGATGTACAGGTTGGAGGGGTCCCCGTTTCTAAAAGGAGGCTTTGCTGAACTCAAAGGAGGTTTAAATTCGTTTTCGTTTGAATTTGAGTTTAGGAAAAGCCGTACTATCAAGAGGGATCCTAAGGTTGTTGATCAAAAGTGTTACCAAATGCTCAATCCTTTAACACCAACTTCATCCAGCCACCAAAACAGCCAGCCATTCACTCAAGTTCACTTTGCTGTTTTGGGGGGCGCGGCAGTGCCGCGCCTATAAGTGATCGTTGGGTCCCAGGGGTATTTATACCCATCTGTCGGCCCACCTTACTTACCTCTTCGTCTACCTCGCGACATATCCGTTAGACACACGCCAGAAGCTCTCTCTCTCTCACCCTCCATTGCTCCCCTCAAGCTCCCAACTCATTCCCATCAAATCCACCACGGATTCTTGAGCAAAAGGGCAGCAAACTTCGATTGGAGAGTGGATCTACTGATTCCCACTGTCAAAAGAGCATTTGGTGCACGTTTGGCCGGCGCCCTAGGGTTTGTTACTCTTGGAGCTTTGCTCCTAGCCCGCTAGGCATCGCCCTAGAGCTGCCAACTTGTGTGGCTGCCTAGGGAGGTTTGTAACCTCACCCCAATACTAAGAAATCACCCCTTATATCAAGAGTTCACTCTCTTGACTTGAGATCAAGGAGAAAGCTAGCCTTAGTGGTGAGTTTCAAGTCGTGGACTTCCTCAACAACATGGACTTAGGCCAGCCTTAGTGGCGAGCTGAACCACGGGATAAACACTTGTGTCACCTTGTGCTGTTCAGTTTTCTTATTCATACTTGTTGTTGAGAAGTTTCTAGGGTTTGAGGTCGATCTACTTCCTTCTACCTGTTGAGCTGTGTTTGGCTCTCGATCTATAATCTCTGCAGGTGTAGGAAGCTTGGAAAGTCAATTGGTAAACTTGGTTCTGCTCAGATTTCGATCTGTACTATATTCTGTCTGGTTAGCGCGGCAGTGCCGCGGGTATAGCGCGGCAGTGCCGCGCCCTCTGGACTGACAGCTGCTCGAAGAAATTTTGTTGTAGGCCTATTCACCCCCCCCTCTAGGCCGTTTTACTCTTCCAGAGATCCTACAAGTGGTATCAGAGCCTCGTTACTTCGTATACGCTTAACCGCGTGAAGTATGGAAGAAGCCGGAGGATCGAAGCCTGTCCCCAAGGCAAAGAGTGTTGATCTGCACTCTTCAGAGGACAACAGTGATGCTTCTATGTCCACTGCTGGTAATGCCACTATCCGAGATGGTGGCAAGACCACAGATATGAGTGACACCGAGAGAAGAAGAAGAAAGAAGGAAAGGAGAGAAGCAATCAAGAAAAGAAGAGAGCTTGATGATAAGTTGAGCAGAAAAGAAGCTAGAAGACTTATCCGAGAGCAAAGAGAAGAAAGAAGAAAAGCCAAAGCACTTGCTAAGGAAGAGGAGAAGAAGAAGAAGCAGGAGATAGAGTTGTCATCATCTAGTGAGCTCTCTAGCAGCTCAGATGATGGTGATGATGATGTCTCATATCACTCTTCCAAGAATCCCAAAGGAAGCCACAAGAAGGATGAGAAGAAGAGCATCAAGAACAAGAGGCAAGAAGAACAAGAAGAAATACACCATTTGTATCCTTTAATTATTCTCATCTAACCCATCGTGATCGCAAGTCGGTTGTCAATGTGCCTAACTATGCCAAGTGGAAGCACTTGATGAGAAACTATCTTTCAGGTGTTCATCAAGGTCATTGGGAGATTGTGGAGAAAGGTGTGCAGCAGCCACAAAACCCTGAAGACCCAACCAATGAAGAGTTCTTGGCTGCCCAGTTCAATAGTCAAGCTACAAGCATCTTGTTGAGTGCCCTTGATGGAAATGAGTACAACCGAGTGATGAATGTCAATGTGGCAAAAGAGATTTGGGATGCCTTGATCATTGCACATGAAGGTGTTGATAAAGTGAGGAAGGCAAGAATTGAAGTCTTGATGGCCAAGCTCAACTGGTTTGTGATTAAAGGTAAAGAAGGGCCACAAGAAATGTTTGATAGATTGATGGTGTTGGTTGGACAAATCAAAGGATTTGGTTGTGAGGATCTTGATGATCACAAAGTGGTGAAGGTGATGCTTGAATCCTACTCTCCAAGAAATGAAACCGTGGTGACATTGATTAGAGACAAGAAGAAGTTTGAGCACTTCACTCCAAATGATGTGCTTGGACGGTTGTTGACCTTTGATATGCAAAGAGAAGAAGCAAATGAGAGGAAGAGGCTCGGTGAGCTTAAATCCAAGCTTGATGGGATGAAGATCAAGGAAGTTGCACTCAAAGCTAGCAAGCCCCACAAGCATACTTCAGCTTGCAATCATAAAGGCAGCAAACATGCATCAACAAGTCAGCCCAAGGAGATCAAGCAAACACCACAAGAAGAAGATTCAACATCCACATCAAGTGAAAGTGAGGACAATGGGGCTGATCACAAGAAGATAGAAGACATGTCATTGTTTATAAAGAACTACAACAAAGACATCAAGAACAATGGCTACAAGCTCACCAAGAGAAGGTTCCCAAGCAAGAAAAAGAGGACATGCTTCAGATGTGGCAGCACCGAACACTTTATTGCTGAATGTCCACTTGAGAAGAATCAAGGCAAGAACAAGAAAGAAAGAAAAGATGGGAAGAGAAGATACAAGAATGCCGGGGAGGCACACATTGGGCATGAGTGGGACTCAACTAAAGAGTCAAGTGATGAAGATGGAGAGGTTGCAACAGTAGCTATACACAACACATCTTCCTCACCAAGACTCTTCAACAACATGTCCGATGATGATGACTCTCATCACATTTAACTTATGGCAAAAGGTGAAAAGGTAAAACTGAACAAGAAATCCTCTTCTCCATCTCCTAGTGACATATCTAGTAGTGATTTAAGTGATTCTAGTGATGAAGATTCTAGTGAAAGTTTGAAGCCCGCTAAGAATCTTGATCCTAGAACCGAGCGTTTTATTGCAGCACTCATGGAGGAATTAGAACATGTCAAAGCTGAGCTAGAGCATAGAGAAAATGTCATTGAAAAGACTGAAAATCTCTATATTGATAGTGAGGAAGCTTTTGAGCAAGAGAAAAGGGAAACAAGCTCTTTGAGGAAAGAGCTTGCTCTTACAAAGAAGATTAATATTGCTCTCAATGACAAGTATTGTGTCTTAGTTGAAAAGCACAACAAACTTGAGAAGCAATATAGTCATCTTTGTGAGAGCACCCCACCTCTCTCTAGCTCAAATGACAATTCTAAGGCCTCCACTAGTGAAGGTTGTGGAAAATGCTATAACCTTGATATAAATGCTTATTCCACTAACCTTGCAAATATGAGAGCTATGAAGGATGAGATTGCTAGGTTGAACAGCATGCTGGTCACAAAAGGCAAAAACAGCAAGCAAGTAACAGGTGGCAAAGTGAATCAACCAAAGATGCCACAATATAAAGAAATCCTCGTATCAAGGATGGGCTTGGACACAAGAAAGGTGCCAAGACAAATGGAAGAAAGATGGTAAATGGCATTGAGTGTGTCCAATTCATGAGCAAGGGCAAGGTTGGTACAGATAAGCCTGCACAGAGTGTGGCACAGAAGCAGCCCCATCCTGCAGCAGCTGCCAAGCGCGGCAGTGCCGCGGGTGGGCGCGGCAGTGCCACACCCCCACAGAAAGGGAAGGCTACTAGCACTGCTGCTTCTCATGTTAAGCCCAAGAAGCAGGTTCCACAGAAGAAGCAGATCCCCAAGAAGTCAAATATTTCTACCATGGCACCTAAGAAAGAAGGCTTCTATCAATCAAGTGTCAAGACACCTCTCCAAGTGTTGAACTCTAACTTTGTTTTGCAGCATGACACTAAGGGGAAGGTGTTTGCCAAATTTGTTGGCAATGGTAGAAATGTTTTTCGCAATACTTCTATTTGGGTTCCTAAAGTTCTTGTGACTAACCTTGAAGTCCCCAAGAAAGATTGGGGACCTAAATCAAGCAACTAAACTTGTGTTGCAGGCATACTCCTCCGGTGGGTCAAGTTGGGTGCTTGACAGTGGATGTACAAATCATATGACCGGAGATAAGAGTATGTTCTCATCCTATTCCCCAACTACAAAAGTCAGTGACAACATCATCTTTGCTGATAACTCTAAAGGGGGAGTAGTTGATCTTGGTAAAGTTGCTATTCCACTTGAGCATTCAATTTCAAATGTCTTTCATGTTGAATCATTGAAGTTCAATCTGTTGTCTGTTTCACAATTGTGTGAGATGGGTTACAATTGTCTCTTCACTGATGTAGGTGTGGAAGTCTTTAAGAGGGAGGATTCCTCTATTGTCTTTACGGGAAAACTCAAGAATAAGCTCTACCTAGTTGATTTCAGCAAAGGGAAAGCTAAGCTTGAGGCCTGTTTAGTGGCAAAATCCAGCATGGGTTGGTTATGGCACCACCGACTAGCTCATGTTGGGATGAGGAACTTGGCCAAACTCCAAAAAGACAACCATATCCTAGGACTAACAAATGTTCAATTTGAGAAAGACAGGATATGCGGCTCATGCCAAGCGGGAAAGCAAGTAGGCGTACCTCACCCAAAGAAAGAGCATCATGACTACCACTCAACCCTTGGAGTTGATTCATATGGATCTCTTTGGACCGGTTGCCTACCTCAGCCTAGGGGGTGATAAGTATGGCTTGGTTATTGTTGATGATTATTCTCGCTTCACTTGGGTATTCTTTGTCTATGATAAGTGCCAGGTACAGGACAAGGTGAAGACTTTTGTTAGAAGGGCACAAAGAGAATTTGGTCTCCAAATCAAGAAGATAAGAAGTGATAATGGGACCAAGTTCAAGAATACTCAAGTTGAAGAGTTTCTTGAAGATGAAGGCATCAAGCATGAATTCTCAGCTCCATACACCCCCCAACAGAACGGTGTAGTAGAGAGGAAGAATAGAACACTCATTGACATGGCAAGAACAATGCATGATGAGTACAAGACTTCGGATCTATTTTGGGTAGATGCCGTCAAGACAGCTTGCCATGGCATCAACCGCCTCTACTTACACAAGAAGCTCAACAAGACTTCCTATGAGATTCTAACTTAGGTAACAAACCAAAGGTGTCTTACTTTAGGGTTTTTGGGTGTAAGTGTTTCATACTTAACAAAAGACCCAAAACCCCTAAGTTTGCATCTAAGGTAGATGAAGGAATTCTTATTGGTTATGGATCAAATGAGCATGCCTACCGTGTCTTCAACAAAACCTTGGGTAGAACTGAGGTCACGGTAGATGTGACATTTGATGAATCTAACGGCTCTCAAGTAGAGCAAATTGATTCAAGTGTTGTAGGGAAGGAGGATCCATCTTGTAAGGCAATCAAGCAAATGGCCATTGGTGATGTAAGACCACAAGAAGAACAAGGGTCAGATGATGAGGATCCCCAAGCTGCTGTTGCACCAATTTCCGCTGACAAACTCTGTAAGAAGGTGCAGCACACTGCTGCTGGAGATCAGCAGTGCCGCAGTGCCGCGCCTAGGTGCGGCAGTGCCGCACCCTCCACCTCAGTAGCAGCTTCTCCAACTCCTACTTCACCAGCTCAAGGGCTCAATCTGGAGCCCATACTTGAGCAAGTAGATGCTGAAGGTTCTGAAGATAATGAAGATGAAAGTATTGAGCATCCAAGGCTAAGGCAAACTATTCAACGAGATCATCCCGTTGATAACATTCTTGGGAGTATCAAAAGAGGGGTAACAACTCGTTCTCACTTGGTCAATTTTTGTCAATTCTACTCGTTTGTTTCCTCTTTGGAGCCCCTCAAGGTAAAGGAAGCACTTGGAGACCCTGACTGGGTCATGGCCATGCAAGAGGAGCTCAACAACTTTGAAAGAAACCAAGTGTGGACTTTGGTGGAAAGACCCAACACAAACATCATTGGTACCAAATGGGTCTTTTGCAACAAGCAAGATGAAAATGGAGTGGTGACAAGAAACAAGGCAAGATTGGTGGCTCAAGGCTTCACTCAAGTTGAAGGCTTGGACTTTGAGGAAACCTTTGCACCGGTGGCAAGGCTTGAAGCAATTTGAATGCTTTTAGCCTTTGCTGCCCATCATGACTTCAAGCTACATCAAATGGATGTCAAGAGTGCTTTCCTCAATGGTCTTATACAAGAAGAAGTGTATGTCAAGCAGCCTCCTGGTTTTGAAGATCCCAAGTTCCCACATCATGTCTACAAACTCCGAAAGGCGCTCTATGGCTGAAACAAGCTCCAAGAGCATGGTATGAATGCCTTAAGGAATTCTTGCTTAAACAAGGCTTTGAAATAGGCAAAGCGATCCTACTCTCTTCACTCATAAAGTTGGAAATGATATCTTTGTGTGCCAAATATATGTCGATGACATAATATTTGGTAGTACTAACCATGTGTATGTTGAGGAGTTTAGTAGAACAATGACACAAAAGTTTGAGATGTCCATGATGGGTGAGCTAAAGTTCTTCCTTGGGTTTCAAATCAAGCAATTGAAGGAAGGGACTTTTCTAAGTCAAACCAAGTACACCCATGATATTCTGAAGAAGTTTGACATGGATAAGGCAAAGCCTATCAATACTCCCATGGCATCAAATGGGCATCTTGAGCTTGATTCAAAAGGGAAATCTGCAGACATAAAGGTATATCGCTCCATGATTGGATCCCTGCTTTACCTTTGTGCATCTAGGCCGATATTATGCTTAGTGTGTGCATGTGTGCTAGATTTCAAGCCGATTCGAAAGAGTGCCATTTAACGGCTGTTAAAAGGATCTTGAGATATCTAGTTCACACACCTAACCTTGGCTTGTGGTATCCCAAGGGCTCCAAGTTCACTCTACTTGGCTATTCGATTCCGATTATGCCGGTTGCAAAGTAGAGAGAAAAGCACTTCGGGGACATGTCAATTCCTTGGATGGTCCCTAGTGTCTTGGAGCTCTAAGAAGCAAAATTGTGTAGCCCTATCCACAGTTGAGGCCGAGTATGTTGCATCCGGCGCTTGTTGTGCTCAACTACTTTGGATGAAGCAGACCCTTCTTGATTTCGGATGTCGATTCACCAAAATCCCACTTTTGTGTGACAATGAGAGTGCCATAAAGCTTGCAAACAATCCTGTAAACCACTCAAGGACAAAGCACATAGACATCCAACATCATTTCTTGAGAGACCACGAAACCAAAGGAGATATCGAACTTCGCTATGTGAGCACCGAAAGACAACTCGCCGATATCTTCACTAAGCCTCTTGACGAGTCAAGGTTTTGTGAGCTGCGTGGTGAACTTAATATCCTTGATTCTAGTAACGTGGTTTGAAATCTAGCATGCCTCGTTTGCTCTACTAGTATGCTAGGACAAAAGTTTTCAAAGTTACATTTATGTCTTTCAAAAGAATTTCAAAATCTTAGTTTGTAAGATCATGACCATTGTTTACATGGTTGATTTGTTTCTGGTCATGATTTTACAACAATATGTGTCCATATCGAATATAGAGGAATTTAAAAAGGTGTTAAGCAGTAAACCCTGCTGCTGGCCAGCGCGGCAGTGTTGCGCCTGGGGCGCGGCAGTGCCGTGGTCTAGGCTTTCTGCCCGGCTGGCCCGCAACTCAGCTGGTGGGCCCGTTTTTCTTTCCTCTTCTACCCTTTCGGCCCCCAGTCCATCTCCTTCGTCTCCTCATTCTTACCCGACACCAAGAGGAGCCGCTCCTCTCTCTCTCTCTCGAGCAAGGGCAACCACGGCGGTTGCCGGTGCTGCTGCTGCCGCCTCCACGGCAGTACCGCACTAGGGCGAGCTCTCCCCACGCGCGCAGGGGAGGTGCTGGCCTAGGGCTTGGCTAGCCCCTTCACTTCTTTCCTCTCCAATCTGCGAAGCAAGGTGAAACCCTAGCCCCGATCTATGCAATGATGCTTAGTTTATCATGGATTTGTGCTTCTAGTGGAGGAATAATGTTGTGGGAGGAAGGATTTGTGGTTGGTTTGAATCAAGTCATTGTTTTTCACTCGATTAGAAGGATGAGGCCTCTAGGGCATGCCACGGTACTGCTGCTTTCTTAAGTCCGGCAGTGAGTGACACTCTCTTTTCAATCTGTGATAATCAAGATTGGTTGAGGTCAATCACAAGGTCTAAACCCTAGATTGTTCCTATTCTTGTCAAATCCATGGAAAACTCATCATGCTATCATTGTATGTTGTGTACTATGTTTCAAGAGAGATGTTAGAGATAGTTGGATTGCAGGTTTAGTTGAGAAGCTAAGATAATCTGTGATCTGGTGAGCTGACAAGCGCGGCAGTGCCGCAGGGGGAGGCGCAGCAGTGCCGCACCCCCTGCAGCAGCACTGTCTGTCATGCTCACTACATCACAGGTTAAAATAACTTCCCAACTAACACTGTTATTCACCTAATTCTTCATTTATCCTACAAACTCTTACATGACCCACTTGATTGCATAGATGGATCAAGGAGGAGGAAATCAAGGAAAAAGGAAGGGACCAGCTCTTGCAAAGCAGCCACCTCGCAGAGGCAAGGGAGCAGGAACTTCATCTACTCATGCTGCACCATTGTCTAGAGAAGAAAGAGAGCAGCAGATCAGAGATGAGGAGATGAGAATTAGAGAAGGGTACACCATTCCTCCAGCTGGACAGCAAGGTACTCCTGAGCACATTGAAGAGTTTGATGATAGCTACATCAGAAATGAAACAGATAGCTATGAGATGCATGCTCCTGAAGATACACAACCTCATCCAATGATTGATTACTTCAAGAAATACAAGATGGTTGAGGCTGAAAGAGAAAGAAATCCTTATGAGCAGAGGCAGGCAAATGGTATTGACTACAGATTCTGAAATGTCTTCCATTCCAACTTCTACCGCTCTGTGTGCATGAGGAGGAAAATCAGCAACATGGGCTACATTGAGTGGGATAAGGTTAAAGCTCAGAAGAAGCCAGAATTCAATGCAGCTGAAAAGATTTGTGAGAGATTTGAGATGAAGGAAATCATGGCCTTCAGATATGACTGGAACAGGGAGGTGCTTGCTCAGTTCCATGCCACTTACTTTTGGGATCAGGAGGCAGATGTTGTTCACTGGATGACAGGACCCATGCACTATAGAGTTGACTTTGTCACCTTCTGTCAGATCCTTGGTTTTGGAGAGCAGCATAGAGGCTACGATAGGATACACCAGTTTAGAGATCCTATTGATGCACATGCTGATGAGCTTAGGCATGTGTGGAAGAATCCTGATAGTCAGAATGTTGGCAAGAGAAATGAGCTAATTGGGATATATTATGTGGTGAACAATATTATCAGAAACACCATCAATCCAAAGGATGGAGCAGCATCAGATTTGAATGGCTATGTGAGAGATATGCTTGCTCGGTTTCCTAGAGGCAGAAGATTCAATGTGCCTAGATTCATGTGGATTGAGTTAGCCACTGCCATGGATGATGGGAGAAGGAACTTGCCATACGCTCCCTACTTGATGTTTATGATTGAGAGAGTGACAGGAAAACACTTTCCAAAGGACTGCACTCACACACCCTATACTCCAAAGAAGACTTCCGCTGACGACAAGGGTGCAGGTGCAGCTGTGGTTGAGGAAAGTGATGAAGAAGAAGAAGAGGGCAGCCACCATGACACTCCTGAGGACAGTCCAGCTCATCCCTCTAGCAGCTACAGACACAGGAAGAAGTCCTCTAGGTGGAAGAAGCTTGGCTCCTATTTGATGTCTCATTGTACTTATGCTTCCCAGAGAGCCTACAAGGACAGGCTGCAGAGCAGAGAGGCCATTCAGCTTGTGAGAGAGCAGCAGGGACTTCCACCACTTTCACCAGTGCCTTCTCCTCCACCTATTCCAGATTCACCACATTTCACTGAGTCATCTGAGGAGGATGAGGAGGATGAGGAGCAGTCTGAGCAGCAGTCAGAGGATGATGATGATGATGCCATCCATGAGGAGCAATCAGCTGAGAGAGTTTTCCAGAGGAGGCGCAAGGCAGCTCATGATCCCAATCCTGCAGCAGCTCCTTCTACTTCAGCTAGACCTCCATGCTTCACTGCTCATACTCACCGACAGGGTCGTGCACGTATTGACAGTGATGAGGAGTGATCCTTCTACTTCTTTTCTCCCTTTTTGATGCTTGGTGACAAAGGGGGAGAAAATTAGAGGGGTCCAACTTCAACTTTTGAGACTTGGTGGAATTTGTGTTCAGCTGCAGCAGCATGTCCCTATCCCATTAGCTAGTTTGAGCTTGAGTGTTGAGAGTAGTTTCTTTAGGTTGTGAGTTGAGTGTCGTTCAAAACTATCTTGTGTAATAATGCTACCTTTATGACTCTCTCTATGTTGGATATGGACATGTATTTTATGTGTGTTTAATCTAGCTTGTCGTTTTCAGTTTTAGAGCTCTGTGTGGTGCTTGCTGTCAGCTTGCTGGTCAGAACAGTGTGGCAGTGCCGCACTCCCGGCCTTGGCAGTGCCGCGCGCCCATTCCAAGTTTTCTTCATTGTGAATTTGCCCTGTCATACGCATCACGTCTTATACTTGTGACACTTGTTTCTAGCACCCCACAGGAGGCATGAATGTAGGGGGAGGCTCCCCTGCACTTTCCTAAAAATGTGAATGTTGGTTTCTTATATCAAATTCCGGAATTCAAATCCTATTCACATATTTAGGGGGAGGCCCTACATTCATGTCTCGAAAAGTCTTAGTTTGACTATTATCTTTTGTAAGCTCTAATTAGGTTGTCATCAATCACCAAAAAGGGGGAGATTGTAAGTGCAATCAAGCCCTAATGTGGGTTTTGGCATTGATGACCACCAAATTAGGGAACTAATGAGACTTATTGAGATGACAAGCAGGCATTGAAATACGGAAGAATGATGTACGGAGTTGGAGGGGTCCCCGTTTCTAAAAGGAGGCTTTCTTGAACTCAAAGGAGGTTTAAATTCGTTTTCGTTTGAATTTGAGTTTAGGAAAAGCCGTACTATCAAGAGGATCCTAAGGTTGTTGATCAAAAGTGTTACCAAATGCTCAATCCTTTAACACCAACTTCATCCGGCCACCAAAACAGCCAGCCATTCACTCAAGTTCACTTTCTTTGTTTTTGCGGCATCTTGCCGCGCCTATAAGTGACCGTTGGGTCCCAGGGGTATTTATACCCATCTGTCGGCCCACATCACTTACCTCTTCGTCTACCTCGCGACATATGCGTTAGACACACACCAGAAGCTCTCTCTCTCACCCTCCATTGCTCCCCTCAAGCTCCCAACTCATTCCCATCAAATCCACCACGAATTCTTGAGCAAAAGGGCAGCAAACTTCGATTGGAGAGTGGATCTACTGATTCCCACTGTCAAAAGAGCATTTGGTGCACGTTTGGCCGGCGCCCTAGGGTTTGTTACTCTTGGAGCTTTGCTCCTAGCCGGCTAGGCGTCGCCCTAGAGCTGCCAACTTGTGTGGCTGCCTAGGGAGGTTTGTAACCTCACCCCAATACTAAGAAATCACCCCTTATCTCAAGAGTTCACTCTCTTGACTTGAGATTAAGGAGAAAGCTAGCCTTAGTGGTGAGCTTCAAGTCGTGGACTTCCTCAACAATGTGGACTTAGGCCAGCCTTAGTGGCGAGCTGAACCACGGGATAAACACTTGTGTCACCTTGTGCTGTTCAGTTTTCTTATTCATACTTGTTGTTGAGAAGTTTCTAGGGTTTGAGGTCGATCTACTTCCTTCTACCTGTTGAGCTGTGTTTGGCTCTCGATCTGTAATCTCTGCAGGTGTAGGAAGCTTGGAAAGTCGATTGGTAAACTTGGTTCTGCTCAGATTTCGATCTGTACTATATTAAATCGTTTGGCGGTGCCGCGTGGTATAGCGCGCGATGCAGTGCCGCGCCCTGCGGGCCCGACAAATGCTCGAAGAAATTTTGTTGCAGGCCTATTCACCCCCCCTCTAGGCCGTTTTACTCTTCCAGAGATCCTACACTCGGGCCCACATGTCATCGAATGAAAGGAAACGTAAATAGCGAATACGCCTATTACATAGAG